>CM068366.1:23732403-23812727 GCA_034769755.1 Odontamblyopus lacepedii
GTTTTCCTACAAAAACAGTACCTTGTGCAATCAAGCAGGGGGTGCGTTTTCTATCCGACCGAGCCATTGTCCAAATCTGGCAGCACTGACCTTGCGTATCTTAACATAGCCGCTGTAATCCAGTGTTGCCAACTAGCAATTTGTAGCACAAGTGAATCAATTCACGCGATTTTTCATGTAATACCTTACCCTGGGTCTTGGAGCTTGGTAATCGAAGTCATCATCTTCGTCTGTTATATAATCTTCATTAATCGTCACCATTTTTACTCGTATATGAGAAAACAAACTTTTAAACACAACAATCTCACTGCCTACCTAACTCCACGCTTGCGAGTTGACGGAAGTAGGGAGATGGGGCTAGTTAAAAAAAAACGAAGCGAAATTCACTGTAATGGAAACGACCGTTAATACAGTATATTGCGAGGAAATAACAATAAAATACTGGGAAATCCTGGTAATAATTAAAACAACAAATAATACAGTAGTTTACTGTGAAGGAACTGTTTTTATTGTAAACTTCGAAAGTACAGTCTCATACTGTGAACATTACAGTTAAATCCTGTAAAGTGATAATAGAGCAATTTACTGTGCAATTTTACAGTTGAATACTATGAAATCCTGGTAATTATTTACAGTGTAGGTTTACTGTGTAATGGCTGTGTATGTTTTACATTCTGAGCCATGTGTTTTGATAGATATCCCCGCTCTGGCCTACAGCACTATGGACAGCTCCTAGGCCAAATTAGGCCCATTTGAAGTTTAGCGCCAAATGTTAAGAATGCTCACTCACACGCATGTAAAACCATAAATTGTCAGCTACTTTTTGTTAAAGAAGAAACAAGTAAACACTACTTTTTAAAGTAACTTCCCCAACACTGTTTAACGGTACCGTAAATATGTTGTAGCAGTAATAGTAGTTGTAGCTTAGTTCTAGCTGTAGTAGTATTTAAGTATCTTGATTACAGTTTTAGTAGTTGAGCTTTAGCGTCAGGTCCTATGAGGATTGGGCAGCAAGCTGCCCCCGCGACCCAAATGGATAAAAGCAGATGGATAGATTGCAGTTTTAGTAGTATTTAGCAGCATTGAATGCTGCTAAATACTCCACTTGAATTTCTCCACTGTGAGATCAATAAAGTCCTATCTTATCTTATCTTATATTATCATTGTCGTTGTAGTTGAAGTATTTAAACATCTTAGTTTAGTAATTCAGACAGAGCAGTGTCTACAGTTAGCATCACACTCTCAGGGAGTGTTGCTGACATCAACTGCAAAAGATCAGTGAATAAAATGACCAAGGGGATTGAAGAATTTATCAAATCTATTTTGCTGCTGGGGTCAAGAGTGCACCTCCCAGAGGACGTCAGGCAGAATGTCTCTTTTATAATGGGAACCAGGTCTCCATGTGTCCTGTGCACCTGCCTGCTCAGGTGTGGACCTGCCTGCTGCATAAAGAGGCCATACTGGTTTGTCAAAGCCTGATCCCGTCAGATCTCAGAAGCTAAGCAGGGCCAGGCCTGGTTAGTACTTAGATGGGAGACCACTGGGAATTCCAGGTGCCACAGGGGGGCGCCAGTCACAAAAAAAAAAAAAAAAAAAACTGGTGTTGTGTCCTTAGGCAAGAAACTTCACCCACATTGCCTAGTATGAAAGTGATGTGTGCATGACAGGACTCCCTTGAAAAAGGGATTAGTAATCTCAATGGGACTTTCCTGGGTAAATAAAGGTTAAAAAAAAAAAAGCTCAGGTGTGCACCTGCCCGCTCCATAAAGAGCTCAGGTGTGCACCTGCCTGCTCCTTAAAGAGCTCAGGTGTGCACCTGTCATCTTTGAGCATGTTTTCTCTGTTGTTCAGGCTCTTTGTATCTTTGACAAACTAAGAAGCCGACACAAACTTTATTCTCACTCACTGCCTGAACTGTGACGACCTGCATCTGTGAATTCGGGGACGTTTTTGATGATTCAAGAAGACCAGAGGTTGCATTAGACTTTATCATTGCCCGTCATTTTGACAAACAGGGTCGACTATTATTATCCGTCATTTTATTTTAAAATGTTAATGATAATATAAGCCAGGGGTCGGCAATCTTAAATACTCAAAGAGCCATTCAGAGCGTCTCCGAAAGAAAACACCCGCGGAGCCACAAAACCCTAAAATGAGGAGAACACTGCATATGATTTTTTTTACTTGTCTGTTCTGAGTAAAAGACTGTAGTGTTGCATTTATGAAATCAATGAAATGCTACAGAGAATATATGTCCATTCATATATAGTCTGTGCTACTGCAGACGTGTAATCTCTGAAAAGTTCAACATGAACCATCTCCAACATGATAAAAGCACAGAACACTCACCATGAACATCCCTCTGTCACAGAGGTCACAGAGAGAACACTCATATTCCACTGAGTCGTGTCCTTTAGTCTGACAGAAGCTGAAGCATCAGCGCCGAGCTATTTTCAGTGCAGTTTATGCAAATGAGTCGTTTTAAGTTTAGTTTCTGTAAGACGTAAACAAATGTGCCAAAGCTGCTTTAAACACATTCTAATCTCACACTGATGTGGCTCTATAGTGGTGATGGTTTATATGTTGTAACATTGAGTTTATTTATGCAGATTAGTAATAGTCATAATAATGATGATCATTTTAATATAAAAATATTAATGATTAATTGAAAATCGATTGTTAATTCTCCTGATGATTGATTAAGAAAATGCAATCAAATGCCCATCCCCAGTGTGAACTACTTAAACATATGGTTATTCTCCCTCAGTGGAATCCATCAAAATGACAGACACCTTCAGATTTTCCCATCAAAGTTAAAAAATTCCTTCAATGAAGGAGAATATTCAGTTAATGCGAAAAGGAAAAAGGAAAAGGAAAACACTTTTTTTTTTTCATTGTTATTGTTTTGAAATCTCTGAAAAACATGTATTCTTTCTGTGAGCGTCAGACACACAAATCCGTCCAAATCCAACTTCAGCGGGTCAGTGAGAAGGACCTGTTCTATCATGGTGAAAAGCTCAGAAAAGTCCATTTTGCAGAATAAGTCTGCTTAATAAGTCCTATTTTTTCTATTCCACTCAGACATGCCTCACATAATGATCACGAGTCTCAGCCTCTGTCGCCCTCTTCTGGACACATGATGCACACACAGTTGAGCTGGATTAGATTTTCCATCGCAGATTTGTTGACCTGGTTTATTGTTCACTTCTCTGGAATTGCTTGGCCTATCCACATGAAACAAAAATGGGCACAAAAGTCAACTTGTATTTACAGCGTATGGAAGAGACGTGACTCTCGTGTCCTGACTTTTCTCTTTATTTTCTTTTTTTTTTTTTTTTTTAAACCTTATATCTTTGTAAACAAACCAGCAGGACACTGGATTTCTCGCCTCACAACCAAACAGACAAGGGTTCAACTCCTGGCCCAGACTGAGATGTGTGTGCAGTTTGTAGTTTTTTCACTTTTTTTTTTTGGTGGCTGAGTGGCAACACTCATGCCTCACAGCAAGAAGGTTGCGGGTTCGATCCCCGGGTTGCCTGGGCCTTTCTGTGTGGAGTTTGCATGTTCTCTCCTCTGGATGGGTTTCCTCCGGGCTCCGGTTTCCCCCATCAAATCAAAACATGCAGCACCCCTATGAACTGACATCAAGGACCATAATGTCCACCCTCTTGTGGGCTCACCAGGGGGGGTCAGGTGGATTGGGCAGCAAGATGCCCCCGGGACCCAGCTGGATTAAGTGGGAGAAGATGGATGGATTTTTCTATTTTAAAGATTGAACACACATCAGACCCACTCTTGGCTTATGCAATGAGGAAACCTACCTTGATTCCTCTCCTTGATTCTGCAGGAAATGGGTGAGGAAGTCCCGCCCACAGAGGAGACACAAGGAGGAGAGAGGATCTAAACTCCTCAATAAAGTTTGATTCTTTTCTCTGATGTCTGCTCCTGAAGCCTCCCTCAGGTTTACTCCTTCATTCTGTGGTTTTCTTTGGGACACTTAATATGACACATTTGATTGACAGCTGAAAATGGAGGATCAAGGAGAAGGAAGTGAGGAAAGAGAAATGAGACGTGGCCCAGACTGCGCCTGATCATGTGACCAAACCAAACATGATAAAACCCAGAATTTTAATAAACATGAACACTTCTACAAATGTGAAGTGTTTCGAGGTGTTTTTATGTGTCACCTGCATTAAAACAAGTGAATAATAAAGAGTGAATCTTCTGTTACTGAGTTGTTTAAGCTGATCATTAACCTAAAGAAATAAATGCACAGGCTGAAACTTTTTTGGATAATAGGTTCATTTTATTCCCAGTCCTCTTCTTTAAGAGATTCGGCTGTGTTTGACCTGATTTGAATTAATTCGATCTGATAATAATGTTATCTGCAGCAACGTGTCTAAAATATCGAAATATTTACATCTTTTTTTTTTGTAATGAGTTTAATTTCATTAAAATGCATTTTACTGCTTAAATAAAAAATGACATTGCGGTGCATTGTGGGGAATGTGCAGCACTCTGAGGTGGCCCAGGATCCACAGGTGCGTCTTTGGTAAAAGCCAAAAGGTGGAGTGGAGCTCAGAGGACCTGAGGGAGCAGCACATCAGCCGGAGCTCTGAGAATCTGTCCCCAGTGGTTCAGACGCTGAGGATTGTGGCGATTGGGAGACTAAGTGTCTCCTGTGTGGCTCCTCATGTGTCTGTTGAGATTGGAGCGCTGGGTAAAGCGAGTATTACACACTGAACAGCTGTAAGGTTTCTCTCCGGTGTGACTTCTCATATGAATATTTAGATACGAGCTCGAGGTAAACTGGATGTCACAGACAGAACAGCTGTAAGGTTTCTCACCTACATGTCTTCTCTGATGATATTTGAGGCCAGAGGAGTGACTGAAATATTTCTTACAGATAGAGCAGCTGTAAGGTTTGTCTCCTGTGTGTGTCCTCATGTGACATTTGAGGCTAGAGGAATGAGCAAAGTCTTTCTTACAGATTGAACAGCTGCAGGGTTTGTCACCTGTGTGTGTCCTCACATGTTTGACAAGATTACTCTTTTGGATAAATGTTTTCTCACAGATAGAACAGCTGTAAGGTTTCTCGCCTGTGTGGGTTCTCATGTGATACTTGAGGCCAGAGGAATGGGAAAAGTCTTTCTTACAGATTGAACAGCTGTATAGTCGTTCTCCAGTGTGTGTTCTCATGTGTTCTTCAAGGTAACCCTTCACGGTGAAGCTTTTCTCACACACTGAACAGCCGAATGGTTTGTGGCCTGTGTGTGTTCTCATGTGTACTGTGAGATGACTCTTCTGGGTAAATGCTTTCTCACAGATAGAACAGCTGTAGGGTTTCTCTCCTGTATGTGTTCCCTTATGATATATGAGGCTGGAGGAATTTTTGAAATCTTTCTTACATATTGAACAGCTGAACGGTTTCTCTCCTGTGTGTGTTCTAATGTGACACTTGAGGCTGGAGGAATTTGTAAAATCTTTTTGACAAATGGAACAGCTGAATGGTTTGTCTCCTGTATGTGTTCCCTTATGATATTTGAGGCTGGAGGGATTTGTAAAATCTTTCTTACAGATGGAACAGCTGTAAGGTTTGTCTCCTGTGTGTGCTCTCATGTGTATTGCACGATTACTGTTTTGAGTAAAAGTTTTCTCACAGAATGGGCAGCTGAATGGTTTCTCTCCAGTGTGAACTCGAACATGCCTTTGTAAATCATATTTAGACCCAAATCTCTTTTGACAAATAGAGCACTGGTATTTCTTCCCCTCAGCTCCTTCAGCTGTTCTACTGTCCACAGAGGCTCTGGTCTCTGGTGCACGCTTGTATTTGGGGGATAGACCTGAGTTTTGCGCAGTGCCTCTGATCTGGACTCTGTTGTGGTGGTCTCCATCAGCCTCTGTGTCCCTCTGAGCATCTGAACAGCTGAATGGAGCTCTCCAGTCTTCATCATCAGAGGAGTGTTCAGTGTCTCCCTCAGTCTCTGAGCTCATGTCCTCTGCTTGTGTGTCCTCTCTTTGTGGAAGCAGTGAGGACTCTTCTGTCTTCACACACACACCACTGGACTCAGGGACCCATCTGAAAAGAAATCAAACACACAAAGAGAAGTTCTACTAGTGGAATACTAAAGTTTGTAGTTAGACATGTTAAAGAGCCTCACACTTGCAGCTGCTCTTCCTCCTGTGAGACACCCTCTTCCTCTGGCTCCACTTTAATCTGGGGAGTCTCTGGGACGTCCTGGTTCAGACCAGGACTCCGGGAGGGCATCTGGACACCTGCAGGAGACAATGGGGGAGTAAAGGGGCGAACTTCTTTTTCTGTGAAATGAACACTTTGTGAATGTGTCGAGAATGGAGTATTAGAGGTCTTTTTCCATTAAAATGAAAATATGTATTAGTCCTAAAAAAAGGAAACGTTTCACTTTACTGGAGATGCTCTGTTACTGACTGTTTAAACAAATACAAATGGTGATATGGAAGTGCAGATTCCAGCTCTCCCTCTGTGGAGCTCAGACACACTGTGGCTAAATGGTTTTCACCACATTGGAAATGTCACATGGAAATATCCCATATTTGTTTTGAATTCAGTTTGTCTGTATGAGAAGGCAGGAAAACTACTCCTTACTTTGGGCCCTAGCTGCTTTAAAGTCCTCCTTAAAAAACATTTAGTAAGAGTGTACTTCCTGCTTTTCAGTGGCTGCTTTTAAAATGCTCTTTTAAAGGAAGTTAGACAAGATTGAAATCCAGGTTTAGCTGCAACAACATTTACACTGCACTTCTGTCACCTTTGTGTCTCAGTGAAATGTAACAGGAGGACTGGTGAGGTCAGGTCAGCACATCCCGAGGAAGAGCAGTTTGAGGATAGTAACAGCCCTCTGGACAAATGTGTCCTCCTCTGTGTCCTGCAGCATCACTGCAGTGTCCAGGGGGGAGGTGAACACAACAGGAAAGACTCCTCTAGGCCACACTGGTGTTTTGGTTGTTGAGGAGATGGAATATTCCCTCCAAGTGTCTCTTCTCAATCATTGCTAGTGCATCTCTTCTGCACCTTTGGCAACTCATTTGGAAAGTAAAGATGCCCAGAATAATCTGAAGATCTGCATTGTTACTTTTGCCCATTCTAAAGCTATCCTCTCTCTTGGAGGATAAGTACCAGAGCTTCATCACCGTGAGTAGATTTTTGTTTCATGTGGATAGGCCTAGTAATTAGACATATGAACCATAAACCAGGTCAAAAAGTCTGGAATCTGATTCTAGACCCTTGCGATGTCCTGCCTTTTGTTTGACTTCGCCAACGTCTCCAGGAAGGTTCTTCTGTGAATACCACGCTCGGTTTTGTCCTCATGAGGAGTATTTGTAGAGCTTTGTGCACTAGTGTTGTCACAATACTACAGTTTCAAACTTGATTTCAATAGTAAAGAATAGACTCGATACTAAATACTGATTCTGATACCATAAAGATAATAGAAACACTTTTAGACAACAGACATTCCAGTCAGAACTAGTCTATGTTTTCTTCTACTTGTTCTGATGCAGCTCCAGATTCTAAAGACATTCAGGAAAGGGTCTGTCCTGTCAGTGGGACTTTTGTACTATTAATACCTGCGAAAAATTAGCATCTAGTTTAGCATCAGTATCTGATTTTCTACTAATTCATCCATTTGTGGAGACAGAAGATTTTGGGTTTGGTTCCAAGTGGAAAGTCTGAGTAATTACAGAGATATTAAACACAATGCAGGTCCATGGAGTTTTAATCTTTACCATTTTGTTCTATCACAGAATACCATCTCCATTGAAAACAACGTAACATCACATGAACACATCTGAAAACCTTCTGCCTGGACGTGTGCGGCCTACGTCTCTCCTATGTGGTTTCTCATGTGTCTGTTCAAATGAGAGCGCTGGGTGAACTGTGTGTTACAGACATTACAGCTGTAAGGTTTCTCCCCCGTGTGGTTTCTCATATGTCTGTTCAGGTTCGAGCTCTGGGTAAAGCGGGCGTTACAGACATTACAGCTGTAAGGTTTCTCCCCTGAGTGACTCCTCGTGTGTCTGTTCAAAGAAGATATGGAATTAAACTGCGTGTTGCAAACAGAGCAGCTGTACTTCTCTCCGGTGTGGTTTCTCATGTGGATTTTCAGGTAAGAGCTCGAGGTAAAGTGTGTGTTACAAACAGAACAGCGGTAAGGTTTCTCCCTTGTGTGTGTTCTCTGATGTACTGCAAGATTACTCTTTTGGGTAAAGGTTTTCTTACAGACTGAACAGCCATAAGGTCTCTCTCCTGTGTGTGTTCTCTCGTGGTTTTTGAGGCTAAAGGGATGGGTAAACTCTTTGTTACAGGTAGAACAGCTGAAGCGTCTTTCAGATCTGTGTGTTCTCATGTGCAGTTCCAGATAAAAGCTTCGGGCAAATGTTTTGTGACAGCTTGAACAGCTGAATGGTTTGTCTCGTGTGTGTGTCCTCACATGCACTGAGAGACTACCCTCCACTGTAAAGGTTTTATTACAGATTGAACAGCTGAAAGGTTTCTCTCCTGTGTGAACTCTAATGTGATTTTGTAAATTCTTGTTTCTGGTAAATCTCTTTTGACAAAAAGAGCACTGGTGTTTCCTGCTCTCAGCTCCTTCAGCTGTTCCATTGTCCACAGAGGCTCTGGTCTCTGGTGCACACTTGTATTTGGGGGATAGACCTGAGTTTTGTGCAGTGATGCTTCTGCCTCTGATCTGGACTCGGTTGCAGCTGTGGTCTTCATCATCTGAACAGCTGAATGGAGCTCTCCAGTCTTCATCATTGTCAGAGGAGTGTTCAGTGTCTCCCTCAGTCTCTGAGTGGACATGTGTCTCTGCGCTCATGTCCTCTGCCTTTGTGTCCTCTCGCAGTGAGGACTCTTCTGTCTTCACACACACACCACTGGACTCAGGGACACACCTGGAAAGATCACATTTACATTAGAATGTGACTGTCACAGGAAATTAACATCCAAAAACAGGAATCTCATTTTAATTTATGTAAAAAAGAACTAGATCCTGTGCACAAGCTGAAGCCTCAGTGATGTGTGATGTATCTGCAGACAAACTGACACAGAAGCTTTTCACCAAATGAAGTTTGCCTCATGTTGCAAAGAGTATGGCATGCTGGGTAAAAAAGTCCAGTGTCTTGCAGCTTTACCATCGGCACTGGGAGAACACTTACACCTTTGAATAATGCCTAGGGACTGTCGACTTTGTCTACATCTGCTTTTGTTTTTCGTTATGGGGGTAAGTGTGATGTCACGACTGAAAACAGTGACATGTTGAGTTTTCCTTTTTTTGTACCAGCAGCACAAGGAATTGGAATCTTTACGCTAACACGTTTGAGCCTGGCTTTTCTAGCATTGTTGAATCAACTTTGTTTTGTAAAGCTTTAACAGGATTTACACAATTTAAGAATGGGTGCATTTGTTAAACTGTAATGTGTAGACTTAAAGAGGGGATATTTTAGTTATATGGTATTAACTGCTAACGTATATTTAGATCACCATGTCACCTTTTATTTTGTTTAAAATGTTATAGTGACTGAAAACAATGTTTTGAACACCCAAATTAACCAAAACAAACAGACACACATTATTCATCTTATTTTAGCGTCAGTACAGATTTAGTTTGTCGAAAGTGTGCAGAAGATCAGAGCTTTGTGCATTTATGGACAGGGAAGATGTCTGTTGATTTCTCTCAACTGGCTGTACTTAAAGTGTGTATTTTTGCCTTGTTTCATTGTTGTGACGCTTGGACCAACCAGATTCAAAAAGTCTTTGAGCCAGAGCCATCCCAGATGGATAAAGGGCCATATCTTGCTCCCAATCTTAGCAGCAGCACAAGTGTGGGAAGTGGAGCTCTAAACTAGAGGTTGCTTGAATATCAGGTGGAGTGGAGCAGGCAAAAACTCTGTTCGAAATTCGATGGCAACTATTTGAAAATTATTCAAAAATCAACCCCCCTCCCCCACCCACACATGCGCACAGCGCATCCAATATTCTCCATATCCTCTGTAAGTAATGACATCCAGTCTACAAAGCACGTTATTAATCCAGTTTGCGGTGTTCTTTGAAACTAAAAAGGCGAAAGTCGTCCCCTGCATGTCTGTTTACATACACAGACCGAACAGACTGAAGTGAAGTTGCAGATTCTCGATACTGACTCACTTTAGCACCGATGTTTTATGCTTTAAAAATCAAGTATCTGAAGTATTGACCCACATTTGACAAATAATAACACAGTTTTGACTGTGGCTGTCTAAACTCGAAGTGCAGAGCTCTGATCTTTTGAACACATCTCATCTCAAAAGAACTCATCTCTGGTTTTACTGTAGAAAGGAAACAGCTGACGCACTCATGTGTCCGAGTCTGACCTGAGCCCGAACATAAGTTCTAAATACTTCCGAACCCATCTGGTTCCGATGGGTCCCGTAGGACTTCGGTTGGTGTGAGGCATGAATGAATGAGAATCAACTATGTGCTACTATTCCCCAGTGTGTGCATGAACCAGGATGTGTGCTCGTCCTGAGGGAGACTTGAACTCAGACACACACTCACACTTCCTCTGCCTCCTCTTTGATCCTCTCCTCCTCTTCTTCTCCTTCGTCCTCCTGTTTTACGCTCTCTTCTTCTAGCTCAGGTTTGACGCTCTGTTCTTCAGGCTCCTCTTTGATGTGTGGAGTCTCTGGGGCTTCCTGCTTCAGACCAGGACCAGGACTCCGGGAGGGCATCTGGACACCTGCAGGAGGCAGTGGAAGAGTAAAGGGGGATCTCCTTACACGTGCACACGTTCTTTGATTTTTTTTCTTGTGAAATTAGCTTGTTTTAAAAAATTCTGGTAAAGACTTTTAAAAGCGGATCCATTAAAGTGCACTGTGTAACTTTTTGGTTGGGGTCAGTCACCTATTTGTTTTTATGGATATGTCATGGTTCTGTCTGGAATGTTCCACAGTGTGACAACAGCTCTACTTTACATTTATTCAATTACAGGTGGTTTCATAGCTCATAAATCCCTAGAAAAACAGACATTCTGACTGTGAGCAAGGTCGCCTCTCCACAGATCTGACCTGTAACTTGGTCTCTTTTGGTCTCCGTGAGCATAATATAATGTTCCAGCCATCACCAGCCTGTTTCTTAGGGATGAGATATGATTTCCACAGGATGAGACGAGAAACGAGATCGGGTCTACGAGAACGAGTTTCCAATTTTGGCCTCGCAATTTTTTATTTATTTGATTTAATATATTTTGTTTCCATTCTAGCACTGTTCTTTGGAATTGTAAAAGATCTAACTCAACCGTAAGTCATTCTTTTTTTCTGATCCAAATGTAAACACTTGGAAGAAAATCTCACAAGATTTTTTTCATGTGTGCACGATCTTGTGGCACGAGATCTTGCACCATTCCTACTATCTCTATAAGTGTAATTATCTTGACAGGCCGATGGATTTGTCAGACTGTAACACACCAAACACCAAAATCATGCGAAATCCTGGAGCTCAACAGTGATCGCCCGCTCTGTTTCTGGAAGTACATTTTCCATTAATTTTTCCCATAGACCTTTTGAAAAACTCTAATATTAAGAATTCAAGTATCACAGAGTATCATAGCTACATGCTAACTCATGTTCAGACTGTTTTTATTTTAAGGCACATTTTTAAAACACAAGAATCTGCTAAATATTTTAATAATTTTTCATCTTATAAAGTTTTAGAAACTGATTTTACATTTTAAAATATATATAGGCAGGTCTTGTGGTCATTGGTCACCAGCATTATGCCTGCACAAGCTTTCAAACTTTACTTATTTTTCGTCTATGAGAAATGAGAAAAATGAATGAGAAATTTTGTTTTGGAACCTGGGGGTGGGTGGTCACTGTTGAGCTCTATTACACAAAATTAAATGAACCCCTCAAAAACAGACCTCGAGAATTATCTGCTCAGACCTGTGTCCAAACACGCTGGCTTTTCCCATGTAACCATTAAAGGACTTTTACTGTAATCCCAACTGAGTGCCTCAGACTTTTACTTTATCACAGTAAGTTTTTACATTAGAAGCTTAGTCACCTTCACTGTCTTTTTGCTCTTGAGGAGCCCCTGTTGTGAACTAAGAAGATATCCTGAAGCTCTCACTTCCTCTGTGTTTTTATACCTGGAGTTGTGTTTGTTTCACCTGTTTGAGTAATCCTTTATTAGTCTGTCTACATCTCCAAATGCTCTGCTCCACCTAGTGATGCTCCTTTTACCTTTTGTTCAGTAGAGATTGGATAACTTCAGCCCTGGAAAAGCGAAACAATGCCAAAAGTGAAGGTCTATGGAGTTATCACGACATCACAAGGTGGAACAGAGTGTTTTCAGTTTAAGAGAAGAACTCCTAAATGTGCAGGTGTGTGAATGAAACAAACACAACTCCAGGTGTGTTTGTGATGAGGAAACATTAGAACACACATCAGAGAATAGTGCACTTCAGGCCCTCTCATGTCTGTGTACTCTGTCACGCTTCCACCGAGACCAGACGCGGAGGAGACGCGGTACAGCGGTCCATTTCTGCTCGAACACCCGACAATGCTAACGGTACCGCCTGGCTACATGCTACCACGACACCAGCACTGCGGTTTAACGTCAGCAGCCGAGCAATCCGCGTACCTGTCCGGGATAACGCCATGTGCGGACGTCCGTCACTCCGCTCTTTGCAGTAAACGGACCGATCCCCGTGGCGCACGGAGCCAGACGAGCCTGCGGTGCTGGCGCTAACTACAATGCGCTGCCTGGGTGTTGCGCTTCTTTCTCTTCTCGTGGATTTCCGACAGTGCGCAGCCAGACGGTGCGTAATGCTGCCTGACGCTGGTGATAAAAAGTTACTGCACTGTGTGACGAGAAGCTCATGTAGGTCATTATTGTGTTTTAGATGCACTATTGATGCATGAAAGTAAAAGTTAAGTGTACTTTTCTGGTGGTAAGTTGACATTAAAAACGTCTATACAGCATTTATTCATGACTGGTGTTTCTGTTGCTCAAAAATCAGAATTAGAATCATTTTCTCTCTGAATAGGGTCACCTCTCCACAGATTTGGCGTGTAATATAGCCCATAGTTGTCTCCATTAAGAAAGATAGTTTAATTTCTAAACAAATAAATAACATATCCATGGGATAAGCAGGTGATGGACCCTCCACCAGAAAACTTACATAATGCACCTTTAAGTAAATTTTGCAGTGGATACTTTTTACTTTTACTTCACTAAATTTAAGAGCGTGTATATGTACTTTCTGTCCTGCTACTTTTTAGATCTGGACTGAAGGAAAAAAGTACTTTAAAATGGCTGACATTTTTTTTAATTGCACATTTTATTTGTGTTTCTGTCCCAACTTTGAGCAAACCAAATAACCAAAAATGGCTACAAAAATTAAGAAATCAGCCAAATTCTTTTTCAAAATCACCACATTTCATCCTTAAAATGTTCTAAAAGTCTCTGCAAAATACTTTTACTTTTTACTGTTTGAGTACATTTATAAACAGGTACTTTAATAATTGTTCATGTTTTACTTTTACTTGAGTAACTTTTTGCCCCTGTATTTGTACTTTTTATTAAGTAACAAAATAGTGGTGGAAGAAGTACTCTGGTTATTTAAATAAAACTACAGATACCATAGCAAAAAATACTTGTAAAAGTATCACATGAAAAAAATCTAAGTCAAATTATTAAAGTATCTGTTCAAACGTAATAATAGTGATTAGTAATTAATAGGACATCAACGATATCCAAACCTCATGACAATATCGTCACAGTATGAAGCTCATGGTTCAATATTTATCGGTATATAGTGGGAAAGCTCACGATACGGTGGGAGGCTCACGATATCACAATATTCTCCAGAATAACAAGACTGACATTCCAAAATGCTTTGACCAGTCATTTGGTACAACATTTACTGTCATTAGGGAAGGAACAATATCCAAATCTCTCTGTACGATATTTTCACCAGATACATCTCACCATACCAGATTTATTACAATATTTTGTGGTGAATCTGTTCCTTTTTCCTCTAAAATGCCTTCACAAGACTTAATCCAAAGAATGAAGATTTCAAAGTGCTTAGAACAGTTATTTCTTCATGTAGTCTGCAATGAAATGGAGCAAAGGATCATGATCTATGTAGTTCTTGTGGTGGGAATCTAAGCTAAAGAATGTATTTTATGGGTTTAGAGAACTGTAAACTCACAACTGCTAAAGCATTTCTGTATTCCTGCTACATGTGATGGTGCAATCTGCTGTTCCCAGGGTATCTCAAGGCAGGTCATTGTTGTGGATTCAGTTACAACTCCAAAAATGAAATGAAAAAAAATGTCAGAGCAATAACAGTTTCAATGGCTTTACTTAAAAAATTTTTTAAAAAATTAAAAAATGCCAGTATCAAATCATTTCTTTGTTACAACTCGTGTTGTCTTGCTACATGAAACAAGTTCTCACGTCCAATAGTTAAAATGTACCAAGTTTTCTTTTGAAATTTGTTTTCAAAGACAACGTCCCTTTTTAAAACGCAAAGCACCAGGGCCATCTATGGGTGAAAATATCTGGTGCTACAGCTGAAGGAAAATGTAAGGGAAACCAGGTTTTCCCTTGAGTGTTCATTAGTTTCTGCTAGACAAAAATACACTTGAGACAGAAATAAAGTCCAGATAATTTACTTATTCAAATATTAGAAAGCTATACTTGTACAAGGAGTCTGTGCCGACATTCCCATGCAGAGACTGAATATTTACACCTATACAATGATTTTTATACAGAAACTATTGTGGGAGGCTACCGTGGTTTGAACTTGGTTATTTATCCTAACAATAATTATCCTTTTTCTGGTTTAAAATAACAAATTCAGCTATTATACAGCCTTTTAAACATTAGCTTATTGTAGTGTTGTAATGAATTCAATCTGTTATTGTTTATCAATCTGTAAATTTAACTGTGTAATGCCAAACAACTATTGTTAAAATAACAAGCTGCTGCTTTGTTCATTCTCATCATTTAGTTTAGTGAGATCCTTGGGGGCAAATCTGATCGATGTCCAGCTGAACCAGATGTTTAGTCTCTGTTTGGAGGTTGTTTAGATACTGTAGTATTTTTATTTTTTTGCCTCTGTTGGTTTTATGACATTTGTCGACTGTATAAGAGCCTGTTTTTGTTTTGCCGTTCAGATTAGGGAGAGACGGACCTTGCGTGAGGGACAGAAGGTTTCGTTTTCTTTAATTTAACTTTTCTCCAGTTTTTATTTTTTAACAGTTGGAGTCAACAAACAGCTCTTTCGACCAGTTCCTTTTTCTGCAACTGCGATCCAACGGCTGATCACCCTGGATGGACTTAGTCTCCGGCCTAGACTCTGACATTTGAGGACAGGGCTGCATCGCTCTCGCTGGAAAACACTTGAGCTAAGAGTTCAACCTGCGTCTACTACTACTACTATGTTGTGGTGAGTTGTCTTTTTCCACCTGTTCTGACTTTTTGGTTTCATTAAAAAAAAAAAAAAGAGGGGAAACTTTCCAAAACTAAAATGATAAACTATTAAATTATAAACTTATATACAAATAATGGAGGTTAATAATGTACGCTATACTGGCATTTCATTTGACAACAGGCAGGAGTAGAGGAGCGCTGGTGACATCATGTTTGTGAGCACGCTGGTTGGATTGTAGGAGTAAAGGGGCCAAGAATGTCCCAGATGAGTAGAGGCCAACAATGTGTGTGTGTGCTGTCTGCTTTTAATGAGACAGTGATGAAAGAAACAGAAAAATGTGTGCGAGAAGAGACAGGAGTAACTTCATAAGCCATTGTGAGACATTTGTTAAAAACAACTTCATCATTTCAATATTGCAACAGCATATATGGCACAGTGAAACAAAGTTATAACTCTTCAAACCCCCTTCTGAGAACTCAACCGAGTTCTCATAAAAACCCTTCATCTAAACCGCTGATTACCCCCCTGCATAAGTAATAAAATATTTTTCTAGTATGATTTTGCTACTTTATATCTTTTTATGGTTACAAGGAAAAAAAACAAAAACACCCCCTTCTGATGGTGTGAAGACATACATTACCAGAATCACACAACACAGTCAGCAAGACGCTGCGTCAGGTCCTTAGATTCGTCATCATCACTATCATCATTATCAACATCGTTTTGGGGCAAAAGCTTTTCACACTCAGGCTGATACATGGTCACATTGCCTTGGACATACATTCCTGCAGCGACACGTTGAATGGATCTGGAAATAAACTTAGAAAGGCAAGGCAAACAACATCCAAAAACAACAAACACAAACAAAAAACCAAACAACATTATAATACAAACCCTTCGAAGGACGGCCTGCCAGGAGCCGGAGACAAGCCAATCAAACAAACCTCCGCTATTTCGGAAATCGCCCTCTGTGATCGCAACTATTTGTTTCAAATTTTTTATGGCACTAGTGATATTACCCTCATTTCCCGTGTTGTCTGGGACATACGTACAGCAATGGTCCCCGACCATGGCACAAACCCCTAGACTGGGCAGACAGCAAAATGTCCGGAAAACAAGAGCTTGCGTTCTGAAATGGCACTGGCCTAAGAGTAGGGTGTCCAGCAGATAATGGGATTCTGGAACATACATAGCAGTTTGTTTTGTTGCTTAGCTTTGCCACAAAGGCTGCATAATTGTACCAAATATTAACATGAAACTTCGTTCGTGGGGTCTTGTTTTCCCACCCCAAATACCAATCGTGGATCTTGTGTCCGCTCCTTTCCGGCCGACCTTTAACAGAGAGAAAAGCAGAAGGGTCATCATTTATATTTACATCATCATTTATCGGAGTTTCATTCTTATTTTTTAGCTCAACAAGTAATACTACCAGAAGTATAAAAATCAGTGCAAGGAGCCAAATCACTTTAGGGAGGCCGCCTTTTTCACCTAAATAGTGCAATATATCATGTTTCAGGCGATGTAGTCTGTTCCCCCCCTTCAGTGGGGGCGTAGCTCCCACTCCTCTTGGGTTCATAGTAGGGCTTAACTACTGACCAATGGTACCAGTGCTTGGATCCGTAAACTTTGATAGCGTGGGTGGTACGTTGAGTTACCCTGTAAGGTCCAGAGTAACGAGGTTCAGACCATTTTGAACGCACGGGGCGCTTGAGAAAGACAAGGTCAGGGAGTTGTGATGTGTGGTCAACAACAGTGGTATCAGGGAAAGGATCAATAACTGCAAGGTGTTCAACAGTAGCCTTAAGCGCATAGAAATAAGGTCTATACTGCATCACTGTTTTGACCAAGGTGGTGGGATCAATAGCTGCGCTAGTAAAGGTGCCAGGCATGGCACGGCCGAATAAGAGCTCATAAGGGGAGAAACCGGTGCGTTGCGAAATGGTGTGTCTGTGATGAAACTGAGCAACCGGGAGGAGGCGAGCCAATTAGATTTAGGGTAGTCATGTAACAATTTAGAGAGTATTGACTTCAGTGTGCGATTCATATGCTCGACAAGACCATTAGACTGTGGATGATAAACTGAAACGAATGTATGATTGATGCAAAGCATTTTACAAACAATGGCAACAGAGCGAGAACACTTGAAACCGCAAGTAGCCAAACATGACAATACAGAGTAGGTAAGGTCTAGGCAAGACAAGGAAGTGGGAGCAGCAATCAGTATATCATCGACATACTGAATAACAGCAGTCCCCGGAGGAAGCGCTAGGTCGGACAAACAATCTTTCAAGACTTTATTAAAGACACCAGGGGCATTTCTGTGGCCTTGTGGCAGCACCTTGTACTGCAAGCGGACCCCGTTGTGGGTAAAAGCGAAGTGCTGTCTACAGCGAGGGTCAAGCGGAATGATAAAGAAGGCCTGGCAAAGATTTCATGTCTGGTGTAAGTGTGGTAAGACATTTATGTGGGTCAGGAACTGGCAAAAGTGGAGTGATTGTTATGTCATTGATTTTCCTCAGATCATGTGCCATGCGATACGAACCGTTAGGTTTGGGTACCGGGTTGAGTGGTGTGTTCCAATCAGAGTTTGAGAGTTCCAAAACCCCCGCCTCCCAAAGTGCGTCTAGAGCTTCCTCTACTCCCTGTCGTTGTGCCTCAGAAGTGAAGCGTCGTTGTGGGATCCAAACTGGCTGGGCATCTGGGTCCACCTCAAGCATCACTGGCGGGACAGAAAGGCACTCACCAATATCAGAGGCACCGGAGGACCAAAGAGAAATGGGAAGCGTTTGTAACAAGCTTTCCGTATCTTCATGGTCGGTTAATTCCCGACCATGGTCCCTACTAATTTGGGTATGTTCGAGCAGAACTTGATCAGGAACATTTGGTACAGCAATGCGGTAAGCATCTTCGGATTGGCTATAGAAAACATTGGGAATGGGTGTAATCTCCCAGTCATCTAATTGTTGAAGGTGATTAGTCAACGGTCCTAGCTCCCTGGCTTCGTATCCAGGGCCTAGGAAGAGAGAAAGATGTGGGACGCTAACCGTCGCTGACCTAAACAAATCATTCAAAGGTTCGGGGAGAATCACAGAGGCCACTACCCCCTTCTTATGAACAAAAATTGAGTCTGTGTGTATAGTGTGTTCAGTGCCACGGTATGGGTCAAACAACATGTCATAGATTGGATCATAGGTGCGATCATAGTGCAAGGTAACGTGGTAGGGGTCCGCTGGGGGAGTATAGGGGTGTAGCGAGCAGAACCAAGGTTTCCAGAGAAGCATATGTGACAGTATGCCCTCATCCATTGTCTTAGCAGGTTCCAAAAGTCCCCAGAAAATATCTGCGTAGGGTTCCTTGGGTGCAGAGTCAGATGCCAGCCAACACCCAGATGATTGTCCGTGATAACACGAAACCGATTGTCCATTGGGCCAAACGACCCGAAGTCCATCTGGTGACTGTCCTCCAGAGGCAGAGCCCCCGCGATACCATGGAGTGGGACCTGCGGCCCCTCTACCTCGAGGAGGGCCAGGTGGCCCCTGGAAACCACCGCGTTGTTGTGGATATTGCTCATAGGCACCCATCCCAGTGTTATGTGGGCAGTCTCGTGCCCAATGTCCCTCTTGATGGCAAATGTAACAAGCTGTCTGGGACTGATAGGACAGTCCACCCTGGTTCGACTGCCAACCCCGTCCTCTCCCACGGAATCCGCCACGACCTCTAAAATTCCATCCCCTTGGTTGTGTGAATGTCCTTCCCGTACCCCTAGAATTTTGGGGAGGTGTCGCATAATAAATGCTTGGTGGTGAGGTGGGAGCACCGATCATGTGAATGGGTGGTGGTGTACCTGTATATAAAGTAGGATCTGTTTGACCCAGGTATTGTCCGGGGGAGGTGGTTCCTGCTTTGTCCCCTTTTGACTTACCCTCTTGTTTCGCCTTTGTGGCTTTTTCGCGGGCTTCGCCCAATTGGAGTCTTTGAAGCTCCAGTGTCATATCCTGGTGTGTTTTGTGTACATCTGCAGATTTTCTGTTGTAAATCTCAAGATGGTGCCTCAAGTGCGTCTGAAACATGCCATGGTCCGCCATGATACCAGGTGTCCCCTCTATCAGAGCCCTGACAGGTTTGGGAAGCTGGGGCAGGATGGACTGTAAGAATAGGGTACTAGTGGCGGGCTCTCTGAATGGGTGCACCTGCATGTTTTTAATGTAAGCCTCTGTACACAGGTCTATATGTTCAGTAGCAGATTGGCCTTCTTTGTACGCGGGGAGTGTAGGTGGAGCGGGGTTAGGACTCACCTAGGAATTTTGAGCAATTGTATGGTGTCTTTTTTACACTTATTTTGATCTTCATTAGCCAGGAGGATGTCATCTACATAGACTAGAATTTGGCTACCATGTTTGGGTGTGAAACTTGATAGACATCTCGTAATTGCTTGTGTAAAAATTGTCGGGCTTTCAGCGTACCCTTGTGGCAGTCTGGTGAATGTGTACTCTACACCGCGAAATGTAAAGCCGAACCATCCACGCGACTCTGGATGAATTGGAACGCTGAAAAACGCATTACTGAGATCGATAACACTAAAATATCGGGCATTAGAATTTAGAGTATTCAATAATGTAAGTGGATTTGGCACATTAGGTGCTCTCTGTTTTACTGCTTCATTTACTGCACGTAGATCTTGGATCATTCTCCATGCCAACGAGGGTGGTGCTTTTCTTACTGGGAATATAGGTGTATAAGTATAGTATAACCCAGTATAAAAACACACACTGTGTCCTAGACTCAAACCAGCAACCAACAAAAGTACTTACTCTCTCTCCTTTCATCAAGTTTTCCAATTAATGAACCAACTTTAAGAACAAAGTTTACATCCTTAGCTTCCACCCACTAACCACGATGAAATATTGTTCTATTATAAACCTCAGGTTCACTACTTTACTTTGGGATCTGTACTTTTAACAAATCTACGTGGCTTTGAACATCTTTTACTTGGTGTATAAAAATTATTCCTACATAAAATGAGCGCTGACACAGACAACATGTAGTACAGAATGCACTGAAGCACTTTGCATATCACATTGCGGCATGGGGAATACATGCACATGGACTGAACAATGGCTGCTACTATCACTGCGATAAAAGCAAGTTCCCTAAAAAAATTATAAAATAAGTAAACATAGGACTAGACAAGGCGAATTGTTATTGCTATATTGCTATATTCTGCTTAAGATGATCCTTGTCGACATAAAAAGTACCTATAAATACGCATTACTGCACGACTTCAGAAGCACAGAGAGGAATGAAGAGAGGGAGGGGCTGAGGGATTCTCACATGCACGGGCTTAGGAGAAAAGTGGAACTTTGAGATGGGAGGGGGAGCACGGGAACGCGCTGAACACTACTCTGGAAATTTGAGATGGGAGGGGGAACACGGTCCTCCACTAATTTGTACACACAAGAACAACTTTTAACAAACTACAAATTGTGACAAGACAAAACTACAAGTTGTGACAGGACTCAAAGGAAATATCTCAAGGATCACAGTAATTCCTTATGCAACAAGCTTCTACAACTAAAAGTTGCGGTTACATACGAGGGGTGTATCTCCCAGGAATTAGAGTGTTTTAGGTCCCAGAGTCTCGGTCACCTAGATTCCTTAATGACGAGTTGAATATTCTACTTCAACAGGAAGTAACTTTGTGACTGCTGCTTCAAATACTTCTCGTCAAATCATACAACACAGAACTTTCACACCACACGCCAAACTAAGTTTCTGGCTGACGTCAGGCCGAAAACCCAATTTGGTTGTGGTCTGGTTATGATGTCTCCAAAATGCTGACTCGGATTCTGTTCTCCTTTGCCTTTTTCTGACCTTCCTCTCTTTCTCCATCTACTCTTTCATGCCATATTTTTCCATCTTTTTGGATCATTCGTTGCCTTTTCTTTTATCTGACCTTTGAACTCGACGAGGTCCCTAGTATTAAGTTTGCCCTTAAATCCGTGTCTTCCTTTCTATGAAAAAAAACACTTCCTCTCTTTTACTTCTGTCCTCTCTACTTTCCTGTTTCCTTTTTTATCGCTCCTCTCTCAGCTTTGCCGTCTCTAACCAACATCCTAACTCTGTTATGCCCTACTTACGCATTTTCTTCTCATTATTTTTTTGTCTTTTCCCTTATCTGGTCACGTAATGCCTTCAAGGTCACTACACTCAGGTTGCCTTTAAAAGTATATTCTTCTACCCATAAGTCTAGGTATTTATTATATCCTGCATTTTTCGCCTCCATTATTTTATAATCCTTACATTTCAATTTATCTCTAGGTTTACTGGTTGTTATTAGGTTTCCCATTTTGTCACAATTTGGATCAGTCTGTCACTCGTAGGGAGATCTCTAAGACTGATTTCAAGGATTGATTGGGATAGTGATTAATCTATTTTTGTGGTATTTCTCACTTCTACCCGTTAAGGTGGAGAAATCTCGTCTTTACATCCACAAAAACTCACTATTTACAATCCCAATCTTTTGGTATGAAATGAATAACCTAGTGGTTATTAACTTCCACTCACACACTCATTCACACTCCTGCTCACGGAATTTAACTCGAGGGGACTCCGCCGTCCCTTATTTTACGGAATTTTAACTCGAAGAGGACACAGGCCTGTACAATTCTTTGAAGCAGAACCAACTGTTCTGTGCCTATGCCTCTTTCTGTCATTACTTTTGCAAATTCCTGCTTTGATTTCTCCAGTCGTGTCCTTTCTTTTTTGTCCATTGTGCTGGCAAGCATGTCTTGCCACCATTTTGTTGGCGTGGCTTTAACTGGAGCCGCCATTTTGTCACTTCCGCAAACCAACTACGCACTTAACTCTCAACTGTCTTTTAGTCGTACAAAAGCGCACAAATTGTAACAAAATACGGTAAAATGGGTTCTCCCAACTCTGTTTTAATTCCCTACCGCGCTAATCGCAATTATTTCGTCGCCATGGATCGCGTTAACGAGTTCCAGAAATCGACGGGGCCTCTAACCCAAGTGTTCGTACTTTTCACAGGCTCATTACACTCATAGCCTCTTAACCGGTGGACTCTAACCTCCGGCGAGGGGACTCTAACCACCTCTTTTTCTCTTTATATTAACTGGTGGACTCTAACCTCCGGCGAGGGGACTCAAACCACCTCTTTTTCTCTTTATATTAACCGGGGGACTCTAACCTCCCGGCGAGGGGACTCCAACCACCTCTTTTTCTCTTTATATTAACCGGGGGACTCTAACCTCCCGGCGAGGGGACTCCAACCACCTCTTTTTCTCTTTATATTAACCGGGGGACTCTAACCTCCCGGCGAGGGGACTCCAACCACCTCTTTCAACCATATGAATCCTGGATTTCTAAAATTTGGTTACTATGACACAGTCATTAAATGTACTTAAGGTACCTAGTCTTCAGACATTGGGAGAACTTTTGACGTCGTTCTAACCGTTCAATCCACACATCAATTTTCAGATAACAACCACGATGCAATGTCTCCCTTTTAATTTAATCTGTCCAATGGAACATAATTCGTCTCAATATAGAGAAACAGGCAATGTTCCTTACCTTTTAGTTGTTTTACGGGCCCGTCAGGGAGAGACTGCAAAGCGGCGTGGAAAGAACACTGGTATGTTTTCCCGAACGGGTTGGGAACGAAGTCCGGACGCCACCTAGACTCAACGTTCCGTTGTTACGACTCGACTTCCCCCTTCAGCACGGCCGGGGTCACCATTTGAAGAAATATCGTCCTCTTTCTCCAATTTTAAACTTAAACAAATATAATCAGAAGGTGTCGCTGTTCAAAACTGAAATAGAGGACTCCAATTACTCGACGTCGTAACAAGATGTGTGTGCTGTCTGCTTTTAATGAGACAGTGATGAAAGAAACAGAAAAATGTGTGCGAGAAGAGACAGGAGTAACTTCATAAGCCATTGTGAGACATTTGTTAAAAACAACTTCATCATTTCAATATTGCAACAGCATATATGGCACAGTGAAACAAAGTTATAATTCTTCAACAGCAAGAGAGCAGCACACATCTCCTCTGAAATGTTCTGATCATAAATTGTTTCTCTATTGCCCATTATGTCCGGTGAGTTTGCTTGGACGGAATCTGATGTGCAGATTGAGCCTTTGCCTCACCTCCACATCAGAAGGTCTCCAAGTGGTCTCAGATAAAGAATTGGCAGCTCAATCTTGCACGATGGAACACACTGATATGTTGACCCCCACTTATGACTTCCATTAGAAATTGTCACCAACTCCCTCGATTGATCTGATTGACTTAATGCACGGCAAAGTGTGACTCTCTGAAAACACAGAGTTTAAGAACTTTGGAGATATGCAGTGCTCCCTTGATGTGCCCATGAACGCATTTCAAGAAATATGAAAACTCTGGCAGAGGGTAGTGAGCATGATCTGGTTACTAGGTATTCATTTGACCTGAAGTACCCATTGATATAAATACAGAAATACAATATTAGTAAAAGATACAGATACGTTTGTAAAAGAGACATGACATAAAAAGGTGTAATTAAAATGTATTAAAAGTCTAAAAGTGAAGTCAGTTTAAAGAGATTTATTCTATAAAAGCAATAAGAATGGCCAAGAATTTAATTACAACTTGAGAGGGGGGTAACCCCACCCAGAACACAACAGAAAGTGCTACTATACAATTGCGACAAAATAACTTGCAAACTAAAAATAAAGTGCAAACTAAAAAGGTATGGGCTAAACCCTTCCCAAGTACACCTTGAGAACTTAAAGCTAAAATCCTTGGGACAGTAACTATTAAAAAACAAATTTGCTATTGGTGCATTTGTGAAAGTCAACTAAAGAATAAAAGACAACTTTAAAATAAAACAAGGTAAAACAGAACAAAACAAAATAAAACGGTAGCAAACCAAATTCTTAAAAAAACAAAACAAAAATCTAATACTCGAGGGGGGAAATGATCTCCCACCAGAATTGACTTTCAAAACAAGCTGCCTTGTCTCTCGTGCTAAAGCCGAAGCTAAAAGAAATTTCTGATAAACTTTTGGCAAAAAGATTCCCACCACAGTGCCCTCTGTTTTTTTTTAGCTATTTCTGCATCAGAACTATTCATTTAAACCAGGGGTCTCAAACTCAATTTACCTGGGGGCCGCTGGAGGCAGAGTCTGGGTGAGGGTGGGCCGCATAAGGGATTCCACACAAAAAAAAGTTAAAAAAAAAAAAAAAAAAAAGTCCTCAAATGTCATTAACAGTTTTAATGATTTCTTCTGAACACGAAGTGTCCTGAACATGAATGGAACATTGAGTGAAAATCATGAACGGTTCTTCTAAACATGGCTTCTCTTGCCTACTCCTTGCTGCCAGAGACTCACTAACCATGTAGCTTCGACTGCTGCAATATTCTCTTTGGTTGCTTTCTTGAAGAAATCTTGTTGCCTCCGTCCGCAGGAGCTGGAGGAAGTGGCTGGGGAAAAGGAAGCTTGGGAGCCCCTGCTTAGACTGCTGCCCGCGCGACCCGGCCCCGGATAAGCGGAAGAAGATGGATGGATGGATGGATCTTGTTGCCTCAGTAGACCTGCTTTAAGACTGGCAACCCAATTGGCTCTCTCATCCCCCTGGTATTTTGCACATTCCTCAGCATGTTTAGTTGAATAATGGCGTTTAACGTTGTATTCTTTGTGCACTGCAACTTTCTCTGTGCAAATAAGACATGTGGGGATGCCCTTGTGCTCAGCAAAGAAATACTGCGTCTCCCACTTTTCTTGAAATTGTCTGTGCTCGTCACCAACCTTTCTCTTCACTGCAGGCTTTGATGAAGACATGACTGGGGTATGACAAAATCTAATTCATTCCGCTTAGTGGCGCTCTTGTTTCACGTTTCAAACAAGTGTTTAGCTAGCTAATTGCGCACAGAGAAAGTCTTAACGCTTTGAGACGGAGCGCGCCTTAACCGGCAGAGCGCTCTGCCGCGCTCCCGAGCCAGAGCGAGAGGCGCCGGTCGGGGAATGTCAGGGCAGCTACAGGTGCTCCGTCACACGCTTCTATCTGTAACAGCAGCGTAGACGATAAACAGCCAGGTAACAGTCACCGTTCTTTTTGCGCTCGATCATGACATTTGTGGTAGAAAGTGCGATAGATGGCAAGCGCAAAGGCGACTGCTGTCTGACTGTTCATTACACGCCGTGTTGTTTTTGCAAGTGTGAAGTGCATGAAGCTGGTGTAGCTTAGCCTCGCCCCGACCAGGGACGGCGCACGGGAGCTGGCTGATTGGCCCTTCGGAGGTCCACTTTCTCCGCGGGCCACACTAATATCATACTTTCATATTAAGGCGCGGGCCACAAAATATTGTACTGCGGGCCGCACTTGGCCCCCGGCCGCGAGTCTGAGACCCCTGATAAACAAAGAGACTTGGGATTCGATATACTGTGATGGTCCACCATACATTGTTACATTCCTAGTAATTAAGCTTCAAATGTATTTTTGTTTTTCCCCCTTGTTTTTATTTGTATATTTATTAAACCACCTTAAAATGTAGATGTTAAACCACCTTAAAATGTAGATGTAGGCCAACTTTGACTTCATGCTCCAGCACTGTAGGTGAATAATAATCGCAAGTTACTATAAATAATGTATGTCAAATAAATTAAAGGGAACAAATGACAGAGAAAACATGCAAAGTTCTTGTAGAGAAGGAATTAAAAGTGAAAAAACACAGGACACTCAGATGGCCGATGTCCACAAAGCTTTAAAAAAAAAAAAAAAAAAAGTTTAAATAATATTTCAGCGAAAAGCCTTCATCAGATCGTTTTTCTTGCTTTGGATCACAGTAGACAAACTGGTTGCCAGCCCCGGTGCTCATATGAACAGGAGGACCCAAAGTGAGGTCACCCAGTGAGATGAGTCTACATTACAGCAAGAAAACATGAGATATTTACATAAAAACACTGCCATAAAATACAAAAATAGATTTGCCATGTCGCAAAAAGCATCTAAGGTCAAAGTCCACACTGCAAAAAAGCTTGGCCAAAACTTAAAGGGGAACTCTGGCACATTTGAAGCTAAAGTCCGTTGCTAGAGGCGGTGAAATTCTGTCAGAAGCCAAAAAATGGCACAGATCAGTGTTGCTGTGGCAGTGAGTCTGTCAAGCCAACAAGCTGGTGTAGTGAATTGAACAAGTTCTTAAAGGGATAGTTTGGGATTTTTGACATGAATCTGTACAGTATCCCCAACAGCAGTGTCGTGCATCAACACAGACTTACCGCCCGACAGCATCTGATGAGCCGAGTTCTTCTCCGATTTCGGTGCTGATGAAAGCAGTTCAGCAGGTTGGCTGGGGTCACGAAAATAAAGTGTTTTTCTTCTCAAAACAGCATGTATTCAAAAGAGTGATACATTGGCATCACAAAACCTGAACCTGAAAATTTTGACCTTGTTAATCCATCCATCCATCCATCTTCTCCCGCTTAATCCAGCTGGGTTGCGGGGGCAGTTTGCTGCCCAATCCTCATAGCACCTAACCCCCCCTATGAACCCCTCTGCAGGTGGTGAGCCCACAGGAGGGTGGACATTATGGTCACTTGATGTTAGTTCATAGGGGTACCTTGTTAATCACTTCGTACTATTTTCTTTCTCAATTCAATTCAATTCAATTTATTTTTGTAGTGCCCAAAATCGCAACAACAGTTGCCTCTAAGGGCGTTCCAAGATATGGATGAGTAAAACATACACACAGACATATCAAAACAAGAATAAACAACATTCATGTAAGGCAGCAAATGAAACATCGTCCAGTCATCCCCTGTCCTTAGACCCTCCTTTCCAGCAAGGAAAAACTCCAAAAAACCCAGGGTCCTGGGAAAAAGAAGAAACCTCGGGGAGAACTGCAGTGAAGGAGGGATCCACTCCCATGGATGGACAGGCTATAGATGTCCAGGCCTGTGGGCCAGTTCGGTATGGCCACATCTACCCAGGTGGGGAAGGAGCCGGGCGAGGAGGGGGGGCCGGGTGAAGAGGAGGAAGAGCCGGGCAAGGAGGAGGAGCCAGGCGAGGAGGAGGAAGCCAGGCGAGGAGGAGGAGAGGGGTCCAGCTGCCATCAGGCATCTGAAAGAGTTACACTCCACAGGGGGAGTGGGACAGGGGACAACATGTGAATAGCAATGAACGAACTACAGATGAGAACATGGTAAGTGATGCTGATGAGAAAATAGGAGGAAACAGAGGATAGTGCTCAGGTTGCCACACTTCCCCCAGCTTGTTATCTCCTGCGGCAGCTTATCTTACCCCCCCCACTGTACTTTTAGACACTCTAAGAACCACTAATAATCCTGCATTCTGAGAGCGAAGTGCTCTATTTGGCTGATAGGGGACAATGGCATCCTGAAGATATGATGGGGCCATATTGTTTAAGGCTTTGTATGTCAGGAGGAGAACTTTGAATTTAATTCTAAACTCGACAGGAAGCCAGTGAAGTGATTGAAGTGACGTGACAGGACTGATGTGATCACTTCTTTTAGTTCCTGTTAGGACTCTGGCTGCTGCATTTTGGACCAACTGGAAGCTTCTTAAAGTACCTTCAGCGCAGGCGGTCATCAGAGAATTACAGTAATCTAGTCTGGATGTAACAAATGCATGAATACGTTTTTCAGCATCATTTTTAGGCAAAATATTTCTGATTTTAGTTATGTTTCGCAGGTGAAAATATGCAGTTTTACAAGCTTGGTTTATATGAGCTGTGAATGAGAGATTTTGGTCAAATACGACTCCAAGGTTTTTTATAGTAGAGCTAGAGGCTATACTCACATTGTCAAGTGAGATTATCTGGTCGGACAGAGAATCTCTCTGACCTTTAGGACCGACAACAATGACCTCAATTTTTTCAAGGTTTAAGAGCAGGTAATTCAGGGTCATCCAGGTTTTGATGTCCTTCACACAGGCACTGAGCTTATCGATTTGATCGGCCTGATTAGGTTTCATTGATAAGTACAGCTGAGTGTCATCAGCATAGCAGTGGAAATTAATGCCATGTTTTCTGATAATGTTACCTAATGGCAACATATACAGAGTAAACAGGATTGGACCAAGCACAGATCCTTGTGGAACACCGCAAGCTACTTTAGAGCAGGGAGAGGTGCACTGGTTTACACTAACAAACTGGTACCTATCTGATAGATAGGATTTAAACCATTTGAGGGTGGTCCCTCTGACACCTATGTCACATTCTAACCTCTGCAGTAGAATGTTGTGATCAATGGTGTCAAACGCTGCACTGAGGTCCAGTAGGACCAGGACTGAAGCCAGCCCGTTATCAGCAGCTAGTAGCAAATCATTTGTCACTTTAAGCAGAGCAGTTTCTGTGCTGTGGTGAGCTCTTAAACCAGACTGAAATTTTTCAAATAAATTATTGCCCTGCAGATGGTGACAAAGCTGTTTCACCACAGCTGGTTCTGGTTCATATCACTGCACTGCCGCCAGGTGAAGCCACACACGAACCCAACACTTTATTCAGTAGTTCAGCAGTGTTTACATGTTCAGACTAATCACCGCCGCGACATGAGAGAGCTAATGTGAGAGCTACAGCGATAAGTGTATATGCTTGTCTAAGCTATAGGAGAATACAGTGCTTTGCGAAAGTATTAGCCCCCCTTGAACTTTTGACCTTTTGACATATTTCAGGCTTCAAACATAAACATATAAAATTGGAATTTTTTGTGAAGAATCAACACCACATGGGACATTTGGTGTTGAATAATACTTTTTAGAACCACCTTTTGCTGCAATAACAGTTGCAAGTCTGTCTTTTGGGGTATGTCTCAGTTTTGCACATCTAGAGAATTATTTGCCCATTCTTCCTTGCAAAACAGCTCAAGCTCTGTAAGGTTAGATGGAGAGTGACTGTAAACAGTACTTTTCAGATCTTTCCACAGATTCTCAATTGGATTTAGGTCTGGACTTTGACTTGGCCATTCTAACACCTGGATATGATTAGTTTTGAACCATTCCATTGTAGGTTTTGCTTTAGGTTTAGGATCATTGTCTTGTTGAAACATAAACCTCCATCCCAGTCTCAGGGCTTTTGCTGATTCCAACAGGGTTCCTTCCAAAATTGCCCTGTATTTGGCTCTATCCATCTTCCCATCAACCCTAACTATCTAACCTGTGCCTGCTAAAGAAAAGCAGACCCAGACCATGATGCTGCCACCACCATGTTTGACAGTGGGGATGTGTGTTCAGGGTGATGTACAGTGTTGCTTTTATGCCAAACATAACATTTTGCATTTTGCCCAAAAAGTTCAATTTTGGTCTCATCTGACCAGAGCACCTTCTTCCACGTGTTTGTTGTGTCTCCCAGGTGGCTTGTGGCAAACTTCTTTGAAAAATGGCTTCTTCTTGCCACTTTTCCATAAAGGCCAGATTTGTGCAGTGTGCGACGAATAATTGTTCTATGGACAGATTCCCCCACCATAGCTGTAGATCTCTGCAGTTCAATCAGAGTGATCATGGGCTTCTTGGCTGCTTCTCTGGTCAGTGCTCTCCTTGTCTGGGCCGAAAGTTAAGCGGGACAGCCAGTTCTTGGGAGGTTTGCAGTAGTCTGATACTCTCTCCATTTCAATATGATTGATCGAACAGTGCTCTGCGAGATGTTTAAAGCTTGTGAAAGCTTTTTATATCCTAATCCTGCTTTAAACTTCTCCACAACTTTATCCCAGACCTGCCCGATGTGTTCCTTGGTCTTCATGATGTTCTTTGCTCCCCACTATTCTTTGAACAGACCTCTGAGCCCATCACAAAGCAGCAGCATTTATACTGAGACTGATCACACACAAGTTGACTCTGTTTATCATCATCAGTCATTTAGGTCAACACTGGATCAGTCAGAAATCATCAGGGAACTTCTGGAGTCAGTGGGCTGCACTGAGAGAAAAGGGGGTGAATAATTTTGCACACCCTACTTTTCAATTATTTATTTGTAAAAAAAAAAAAAAAAAAAAAAAAAGTGTAAAATATTGCATAAATTTCATTCCACTTCACGATTGTGTCCCACTTAGTGTCGGTTCTTCACAAAAAGTTCCAATTTTGTATCTTTATGTTTGAAGCCTGAAATATGGCAAAAGGTCAAAAAGTTCAAGGGGGGCTAATACTTTCGCAAGGCATAAAAATGGTGGAGACTTGTGATTATTCAGGCTGGAACAACAAAAATCTGGCTCAATCTCCGCTTACTTTTCACCGTTTTCCTGTCACGGACATTGCTCTGAGGACACTTCGGCTTCTTGCCACAGGCTTCAATGTGGGAACCAGAATGTCAACGATAAAAAGCTTTGTGTGTGCAGTGACTTCGTGTGTGCAGTGCACTTCAGCAACAACGATTATGATCCTTTTATATAGACTGTTATTATTGTCAGCAACTACGTGGTCGTGTGAATGACTCCATGTTTCTATTAGTCGTCCATGCTTCCAGACACAGTCTAGGCTGCATGTTAGCTGTATGTTAGCTGTATGTTAGCTGTATGTTAGCTGTATGTGAGTTTCTAAATGATGAGGGTGGGAAACTGAGTTCAACAGTAGCTAGTAACAGAATATAACTTTTTTCTATGTTGAATAATTTGCTGTGAAACTATTGTCACTGAATATCTTTAACATTTAATACATAGCTGCAACTAATCAACTGCTACTAATCATTGTAAATACCAACCAGGTTTTTGAGCAACACCATCCACATCAGCACTGGTGGGTGCTCCAGGTGTCACCCCCACAACTCCTAGCTCCACCTACGTCAGTAAATTAGTCAAACACATGGAATACAAAAAATGTTTTATTGTGGTAATACATTTAGAACTTAATACCAACCTGATCCTCACCCGACATGTTTGCGGCACTGGTAGGTGACGTTTCAAGAGTCACCACCACCTCAGCCTCCATCTGAAGAACAAAAACAAGAAAATTCATGTTGTCATTCATGTAATTTTGGTCTGAATCTCTATTATTATGTATCGTAATAGTTTGTGAGGACACAAAGTTGACAAAAGTGTATCACATCTGCTGTTTATGTAATACCTGAAAGTAAAACTATGATCACACAGCAAATTCTTATTAAATATTTGTTGAACAATTGCATATGCCTTACATAAAAGGCACATACCTGGCCAGCCACTGCAGGCTTCACAGTCACAACCTTAGCGGCCTGCACCTATAAGTGTATTTACAGTTCCTGTCTTGTCACATTCCACTCAAAGATGAAATAATAGTGACAAACGTTTCACTTTATTCACAATTTTTCATACCTGTTGCTTGGGCTGGCTTCTCTGGGAGGCTGCAACTTTCGGACGTTTGACATGTGTCCGAGCCTGAAAAATGATAAATTTATAAATACGTAACACAGTATTTCACTTTGCATATACCAAATTTTAATTGCTTTGTAATCCCACCTTTCCAGTGGGAAGGCCAGCAGTGCACTCCACAGAGCCAAGATCTTTCAGCGCGGCTCTGTCGTAGCGGATTGGGGACGGCGGGTTGGAGAACATTGACTCCACCTATTAAAATTAGATTTTAATCAAATTTATGAGATTAGGTAGTGTATTTAAAATGCCACACACTCAAAACAAACCTGCTCCTGCTTAATCAGCCGCCTCTTGGGAACCCCTGGGGAGTGCGCAGGGCTTCCAGGCTGGTCCTTAAATAAGAGCAGTAAACAATGTTAATGACAACAGTCTTAACAATTACAGACGACACTCACATTACAACTCTATACTATGAGTCTCACCTTCTTTTCCCGTCTGACCAGCGGCCATTCAGAAGGGGGCTGCCGTGGCAGGGGCTCCCCCTTTCCGACGTTTAACACCATCCATCCATCTTCTCCCGCTTAATCCGGCTGGGTCGCGGGGGCAGCTTGCTGCCCAATACTCATAGCACCTGACCCCCCCTATGAACCCCTCTGCAGGTGGTGAGCCCACAGGAGGGTGGACAACATGGTCCTTGATGTTAGTTCATAGGGGTGCGGGCATGTTTTGGGTTGATGGGGGAAACCGGAGTACCCGGAGGAAACCCATCCAGACACGGGGAGGAACATGCAAACTCCACACAGAAAGGCCCGGGCGACCCGGGGATTGAACCCGCAACCTTCTTGCTGTGAGGCCTGAGTGTTGCCACTCAGCCACCATGCCGCCACGTCTCGACGTTTAAGACGAGACGCCTTAAAATGTAGAAATATAAATAAAATACAGATCAAAACAAATTTCACTTTATTGTACATTAAACAATTTTACTCAATAAACTTACCTTCTTTCCTGCAGGAAAGCAGACAGTGTGTTCCACAGCATCAAGGTCGGATGGAACGACCTTGTTCATCTCTTTCAAAATGGCTGTGCTGAAAAGGACTGGGGATAGTGGGATGGAAAACACTGACTCCACCTGTTAAAATTGGATTAGATCTAAATACATAAGATTCAACAGCTTCCCGGCTGGTTCTTCGGCAAGAGCAATAATAAAAGACTCTTCAAAACAATTCATGAGTGAACCTGAGGTTATGACTAGACAAGCCCCACCTTCTTTCCGCGCTTGACCTTTGTCCATCCATCCGAAGGTGGTGGCCGTGGCCGGGGGGCGGAGCCGGTCCTTGGCTTGACCTTCCTGGTTGGTGGAGACACAGGAGCTTGGGGAGATGGACTGGGCATGGCCATCTCCAACTGTTGGAACAAGACAGTCCAAAGCAACTGAGCAAGAATGTCCATCCCACCATCAGTATCACTCAGATGGACCTGCAGATGATAGAAAAGAAAAAAAAAAAATTTGCCACTAGATATTAGAGACTTGGATTTCAGAACAATACTTACCCCATCCCAGCACCACAGGTTTAGGCGGTCTATCGGAAAGTACTCGGCAGCAGAGTAGTGCTTGATAGCTTCAGTAAAATAAAATAAATAAATAAATAGAGAGAGAGGGAGATAAAGAGAGAGAGACATAAAGAGAGAGAGGGAGAGACAGAGGGAGAGAGAGAGAGATTGACAGAGAAAGGGGGAGTGACAGAGGGAAAGAGAGATTGACAGAGAGAAGGAGAGAGAGAGGGAGAGAGACAGACAGAGAGGGGGAGGGAGAGAGCCATAGAGAGAGGGACACAGAGAGAGAGAGAGGGGGAGACAGAGAGACACAGATACTCATGAGCGCCGCAACACGATGGAACTCTTGGCGCAGATGATTTTGCAAATCCACCTCAGCGTTCAGACGAGGTGGAAAGTCCAGGACACAGACCTCAAAACAACAATTTAGTGTTAAAATGAGAGTGTAGAAATGTGTTAGCAATCAAATCTGTTTCAAGCAAGGACTTGACCTGTCTAAACCAGCTACAGTAGCATCTAGCAAGGTTTAAACCAGAGTTACAGCTTTATGACACTAGTTCTAAGTTTGTACGCTTTCTAATGACTAAGTAACCAAATACTACAGCAGAAAGGGGAGAATGTGTCCACCTTAACTTAATTACTAGGCCAAGATTTGTAGATATACACAACTTATTTGACTGAATTGTGTTTACCCCAACAATTTTGGAAATATGGTACCTTTGGCCTGCGGCTGCAAACTGTGGCAAGGTACAGACCGAAGTCTTTTGCAGCCTCAGCAATCGTCTTGCTGGCCATCAAGTTGTTAGAGGGAGCAGTGACTATAACAAGAGAGGGAGTACAATCGACCTTTATGTTCGCAATCTCCCTCTCAAGCTCCGCGGCTGCAGCTCCCGGGGTGCTGAAACCAAAGGTGAACTTCCCCTCAGGTAGATGAACAATGCCATCTACGAAGTGGCACAGATGAGAAGCCCCAACAACCAGAACAAACGGAAAAAATAAGATTTAAAGATTAAAAAAAAGAGTATTGAGGCAAGGAATGCGTTGCTTTTATCATTGTTGCCATGGCAACAACAAAATAAAATTCCGCAGCACTCTGTTCTAGATCTCACTTCTGTGCCTAGGCAAACTGAACTGTTTCGATAAGGTTTTCACCGATTTCAATGCATATATAACTGCAAGACCAATTTAGACAACAAAATCCCTTTTCCTGTCTGTAAATATCCATTAAGTGGTATCAAGTGTCGCTTACGGCCATACCAACTTAAAAATGCCCGATCTCGTCTGATCTGCCAAGCTAGTTCGGGCGGAAGGGGTGTGGCGTGCTTGGCGTGCTCCCTGTGAGCGAGCAGTGGTGACCCTCCGTTTTATTTTTGGAGTACCTCCTCCCAGCGCTCCTGCTGAGGAGGAGACGTTTTTTCTTTTCCCCGTGAGCTTAGCTCACCCCCGGACGGAAAAATGGCAACGACCTCTGCAAGGCCCCAGACCACGGCAAAAGAAAACGGACTAAACAAGAAAAAACCAACGGAAAGAGTGAGTGAAATTAACAGGATAGAAAATACCGAGAAGAAAAGTAATGATAATGTGGGAAAAAAGGATATAAAATATAACAAGGATCTTACGGTGTTCTTGGAGTTGGAGGGGGGGACGGGCCTGTCCTCCATGGCGCTGATGAAAGCGACGAAGGAGGTGGTGGGGACCGTGCTTGCCTGTCGGATGGTGGCCAAGGACAGGTACGAAATGACGGTGGCGTCTCAGGCAGCTAAAGACAAGCTGTTGGATGGGTTCCGGGTAGGTGAGACCAGGGTCCACGGGCGAGACCTAACAACGGACGAGCTGGTGGTTTCGTTCATGTGCCTGCCGGCTTACATCGAGGATGAGGAGATTCTACAGAAGCTCCTCTCCTGGGGAGTCTCCGCCGTCTCTGAGGTGAGGAGGAGAATGTGGCCGGGAACGAGCGTTGCAGACGGCACCAGATTCGTGAAGGTCCGCTTCACGGACACCGTCCAGTCTCTGCCGTACTCTGTTCGGTTCAACACTGCGGGGGGCCCCGAGTACTTTAGGGTCATACATGACAGGCAGGTGAAGGTGTGCAGGGGGTGTCTCCAGCCCGACCACTTTTTACGTGAGTGCCCGGAGTTTTTGTGTAGGCGGTGCGGGGGCCAGGGGCATTACGCGCGGGAGTGCACGGAACCCAGGGCGCCCAAGTGTAGCGGCTGCCAGCTTTTCCTCCACCTGTGTGTGTGCTCAGACCAGCATGACTCTGATCCTGGGGAGGAGAGCGCGGGGGGAGATGGTGGTAGCCTCGCTATGGGGGCTGAAACCATCCCCTCCCTCACCGCCTCGAGTCTGAATAGGGAGTTTGCCCAGGACGCGGAAGTCCATAATGTGCTGGCGCTCGTGACGGAGGGGGGCGAGGAGACTTCTCCTGGCAACCCCACTGCACGGGGGAGGGAGGCTAAACAGAGCCTCCGCTCCAAGGCCGGGGTAGCGGGGGCTGAACCGGGGAGGGGGATTCCTTATGATTCCTTATGACGATTCTGGGCGCAGGTCAAGCCTCAATGCCCAGATCTTCTTAGTCGTGCAGACCCCTCATCCTTCTGCTTCCCAATCGTATCGCATAGGGTGGTTCTTCCAGAACTTGTCCAATCTATTTTTGAAGGCATTTAGGCTGGGTGCTGTTACGACTTCTTCCGGGAGACTGTTCCAAGGGGTTACCACTTGATACGTAAACGAGTGATGTCGTGCTGATTTTCGAGCATACTTCTTCTCTAGTTTGAAACAGTGGCCACGGGTGGATGTCCCAGCAGCAACGCTGAGGAGAGGGTCTAGTTGGTCATCATATCCATTGAAGAGTTTGAATACCTCAATCATATCTCCCCTTAGTCTGCGGAAGCGTAGAGTAGGTAGGTCTAGTCTTCTTAACCGCTGTTCATAGGAACGTCCTTTTAGAGATGGTATTTGGCGAGTTCCTCTTCTCTGGACATTTTCAATTGTTTCTATGTCTTTTTTGTACATTGGCATCCACACTGGTGCAGCATATTCTAGGTGAGGGCGGACAAGGTCTTTGAACAGCAATTTGAAGTTTCCCTCATCAAGGTACTCATATGACCTTCGTATGGCTCCCATGCTCTGGTTGCCTTTGTTGACTCTGGCACAGATATCCTCTCTGAACTGCAGATTTTCATCTATTATCACACCTATATCTTTTTCCTTGTCCGTATTTTTTAGTTCTTGTTTGCCTTCAGTGGAGTTGAAATAAAACTTGTCACGGTCGCCTTTACCTACTTTCATAATCTTACATTTGTCAGGGTGGAATTTTAGTAGCCATTCTTCTGACCAGGCTACAAGCAGGTCCAGATCTTGTTGGAATGTAGCTACATCATCAGGCTTGGTTGACATCCGGAAAAGTTTCGTGTCATCGGCAAATAAATATATATCTGAGTTTACACAGTCTGGTAGATCATTGATGTATATGACGAATAGTAGTGGGCCAAGCACTGATCCTTGGGGTATGCCACTAGTGACATCTCTCCATGATGACTTTATTCCATTTACCATTGTCCTTTGTTGTCTACCATTCAGGAAGGACTCTATCCACTGAAGAATATTCCCTTGTATTCCATATGAATTAATCTTGGCTACCATTCTTTGATGAGGGACTTTGTCAAACGCCTTCATGAAGTCCATGTATGCTACATTCAGGCTTCCTCCATTATCAATTATTTCAGTCCATTTGTTTAGAACGTGTAGGAGCTGTAATGGGATGGAGGCGGGGACAGTCCCGCTTCTTACCCCCGAAGCGGGGAATGGCGCCTCCTAAGAGCCAGATCCCCAAGCCTTGCCGCTCCAGGGAGACCAGCAGAGGCAGAGAACCGGAGCGTGGTGGGCCAAATAGGGAGAAGCCCAGATATCGGTCCCAGAGAGACAGAGCAGGGCACGAAAAGGCTGCTCCGGGAGAGCAAATCAGCGTGCGGGCTTCACAGCCCCGGGACCTGCTCATTCTAGCCCCACGTGATCTGGTCTCTGCGAGTCCCTGTGAGACCGCTACCCCAAGCGCAATGAAGGGAAACTCCGATGAGGATTTAATGGATTTTTGTACAAGTAAATTAAAAGACAAACAGAATGACGAAGGCGGTGGAAAAAATCTGAAAAAGAAAAGGTAATGGGCAAATTTCACTTCCTTTCTTTTATTATGGCGCTCTCCCTGGTCTCCCTCAATGCATGTGGTCTGAGGAGCGCGGTCCGGATGCACAGTGCGATCCACAACACCACCTGGGACGTGCTGTGCATCCGGGAGACTGGGTGGGAGGCGGAGCATGCGCGCAGAGTGGAGGGGATGTGGGTGGGCGAGCTGTACTGCGCCCTGGGTTCTGTGCACTCCCGTGGGGTGGCTATTTTAGCTAAACCAGGGGCTCTGGGGGAGTCGTCGCTGGTCCATGCGGACCCGTGTGGACGTTTTCTCGTAGTTGACTTCGTACGTGGCCTCACAAAATCCGCCTCATTAACATTCATGCGCTGAACAACGAAATGGAAAGGAAGTGTTTTTTTGTTAACATTTTTTCTTATGCAAATGAATCAACTGTAATAATTGGGGATTTCAATGCTATTCTCTCAAAAACAGATTTAGGACCAAACAATGTCTACAGAAATGACGCGAGCAGGACAGCACTCCTAGACTTGGCCGCCAACAATGACATGTCCGAGGTCTGGAGGGGCCTTTATCACAAGGCCAGGGGGTTTTCCCGGCGCCAGGTGGTGAGGGGGGTGTCCTCCTCCAGTCACGGCTGGACATGTGTTTTGTGTCGGCCGTAATATGGAAATTCATTAGCGGGGCCGCGTATACGTGCTTGGGCTGGAGTGATCACTCCCTTCTTTCTGTCAGCCTCGACTTCCTGGGGGGGGAAAAGAACGGGGGGGCTGGGTTTTCAACAGCTCTCTGCTTGAAGACCCCGGCTTTGTCCGAAAAATGGAAAGATTATGTGATTGCTTTGAAACAGAAATAGAAGTTTTTGATTCTTTGATAGATTGGTGGGACAGGGCGAAAGCCCGCATCAAAAAACTTGCCATCGGCTACAGCAAGCGCAGGAGGTGGGAGCAAGCGGCGCGGGAGCGCGCGGTGCGTGACCGCCTCCAAGCGCTGGCTGTAGCGTCTCTGGCGGGGCCTGTGGACCCAGAGTATCTGGAGCTGCAGGCTGAGCTCCGCACATTTCAGGTAAGTAAAGCTGAGGGTGCCATCCTCCGGGCCAAGGCTCAGTATGCGGTGGAGGGGGAACGCTCCACTGCGTATTTCTTTGGTCTGGAGAAGGCTAAACAAGGTAAGTTATACACTCAACAAAAATATAAACGCAACACTTTTGTTTTTGCTCCCATTTGTCATGAGATGGACTCAAAGATCTAAAATTCATTCCAGATACACAATATTACCATTTCTCTCAAACATTGTTCACAAATCTGTCTAAATGTGTGATAGTGAGCACTTTTGCTTTGCTGAGATAATCCATCCCACCTCACAGGTGTGCCACATCAAGATGCTCATCAGACACCATGATTAGTGCATAGGTGTACCTTAGACTGCCCACAATAAAAGGCCACCCTGAAATGTGCAGTTTTGTCTCACAGCAAAATGCCACAGATGGCGCAAGCATTGAGGGAGCGTGCAATTGGCATGCTGACAGCAGGAATGTCAACCAGATCTGTTGCTCGGGCATTGAATGTTCATTTCTCCACCATAAGCCGTCTCCAAAGGCGTTTAAGAGAATATGGCAGTACATCCAACCGGCCTCACAACCGCAGACCACGTGTAACCACACCAGCCCAGGACCTCCACATCCAGCAGGTTCACCTCCAAGATCGTCTGAGACCAGCTACTCAGACAGCTGCTGAAACAATTGGTTTGCATAACCAAAGGATTTCTGCACAAACTGTCAGAAACCGTCTCAGGGAAGCTCAACTGCATGCTCGCCGTCCTCATCGGGGTCTTAACCTGACTCCAGATCGTCGCCGTAACAGACTTGAGTGGGCAAATGCCCACATTCAATGGCGTCTGGCACGTTGGAGAGGTGCTCTCTTCACGGATGAATCTCGGTTTACATTGTTCAGGGCAGATGGCAGACAGCGTGTGTGGCGTTGTGTGGGTGAGCGCTTTGCTGATGTTAATGTTGTGGATCGAGTGGCCCATGGTGGTGGTGGGGTTATGGTATGGGCAGGCATCTGTTATGGACGAAGAACACAGGTGCATTTTATTGATGGCATTTTGAATGCACAGAGATGCCGTGATGAGATCCTGAGGCCCATTGTTGTGCCATACATCCATGAACATCACCTCATGTTTCAGCAAGATAATGCACGGCCCCATGTTGCAAGGATCTGTACACAATTCTTGGAAGCTGAAAATGTCCCAGTTCTTGCATGGCCAGCATACTCACCGGACATGTCACCCATTGAGCATGTTTGGGATGTGCTTGACCGGCGTATACGACAGCGCGTACCAGTTCCCACTAATATCCAGCAACTTCGCACAGCCATTGAAGAGGAGTGGACCAACATTCCACAGGCCACAATTGACAATCTGATAAACTCTATGCGAAGAAGATGTGTTGCACTGCATGAGGCAAATGGTGGTCACACCAGATACTGACTGGTTCTGAGTCCCCAGACCCCCAATAAAGCAACAACTTCACATTTCAGGGTGGCCTTTTATTGTGGACAGTCTAAGGTACACCTATGCACTAATCATGGTGTCTGATGAGCATCTTGATGTGGCACACCTGTGAGGTGGGATGGATTATCTCAGCAAAGCAAAAGTGCTCACTATCACACATTTAGACAGATTTGTGAACAATGTTTCAGAGAAATGGTAATTTGTGTATCTGGAATGAATTTTAGATCTTTGAGTCCATCTCATGACAAATGGGAGCAAAAACAAAAGTGTTGCGTTTATATTTTTGTTGAGTGTACATAGACAGTTTGCTAGATGACACAGGTAGGTTAGTAAGTGATACAGGTAAGATTTTAGAGGTTGCAGGTAAGTTTTATTCGGGTTTATTTGACAGTGAGGGGGTAAATGAGGTAAGTTGCAGTCAGGCACTAGATGCGCTCGATGCAAGACTTAGCACTAGTGACGCTGATCTGTGCGATGAGCCCGTCTCACTAGATGAAGTTTTTGCGGCCATCAAGGGGCTCAACAACTGTAAGAGTCCCGGAGAGGACGGCCTGACTGGTGAGTTTTACCGAGCGTTTGCTCATCGGTTGGCGCCCATTGTCCACACGTTATTCCACGACATCGAGAGTGAGGGGAGGTGCTCCCCCTCCTTCACTCTCAATGTCGTGACGTTAATTTTTAAGAAAGGTGCACCAGAGAGCCTGGCCAATTACAGGCCTATAAGTCTCCTCAACACCGACTATAAAATTTTGTCCCGTATTTTGACAGGTAGGTTAAAATACGTAATAGGTAAGTTAGTTGCGGACAGTCAGGCGTACGGCATCCCGGGGCGTGACATCTCCGACACAATACTTTCTTTAAAGTACTTGCTGAAGGAGATGCACGCCTCGGGTGGCATCCATGTTTCTGTTGATTTTAATAAGGCGTTCGATAGAGTGGAGCACAGCTTCCTCTATCGCGTTTTAGGTAAGTTTAGTTTTAAAAATAGGTTTATTAATTGGATTCGCGTGTTATATTCCAGTGCGGTCAGCCACGTGAAATGTAACGGCCTCCTCTCTGACCCCTTTCCGCTGCGGAGGTCGGTCCGACAGGGGTGTCCGTAAAGCGCGCTCTTCTACAGCATAGTAGCTGGCCCCTCACTGCTATGCTGAAGAGAGACAGGGCCGTGCGCGGATTCACGAGCCCTTCAGATAAGGTATTCAAAATTTTTCAGTTTGCGGACGACACTAATCTGGTCCAGTGTAGTTTAAAGAAGTTTTTACTTCTAAAGTCAGGATTGCATACATTGTGTCAGAATGCTTATCATGCACTCAAAAGCAATTTGCGGGCATAAAAAGATGATAACGGTTATAACTTCAGCATAGAACGAGATAGAACCAAGATTCCAAATGTATTTTGTACAGGTCCCAAAGCCCTACTTGCACAGCAAAAATGGCATTGATATCTTTTGTAGTTTTTCCCACAACTTCACTTTTGTTCAGCCAGAATGCATTGTAACGCATAGAAGCCATAGGGCTATCCTGGCCACAAAATTCTATTTATTAGCATGTTTAAGCGTAAAATCATGTAATTTTAGCATGAGAAGCCTCCACATAGTGTAGTTTTCACAAGTTTTTACTTCTAAAGTCAGGATTGCATACATTGTCTCAGAATGCTTATTATGCGCTCAAAAGCAATTTGCGGGCATAAAAAGATGATAATGGTTATAACTTTAGCATAGAACGAGATAGAACCAAGATTCCAAATGTATTTTGTACAGGTCACAAAGCCCTACTTAGACAGCAAAAATGGCATTGACAACAAGTGAAGTTGTGGAAAAACTACAAAAGATGTCAATGCCATTTTTGCTGTGTAAGTAGGGCTTTGGGACCTGTACAAAATACATTTGGAATCTTGGTTCTATCTCGTTCTATGCTGAAGTTATAACCGTTGCCATCTTTTTATGACCGCAAATTGCTTCTGAGCGCATAATAAGCATTCTGAGACAATGTATGCAATCCTGACTTTAGAAGTAAAATCTTGTTAAAACTACACTGTGTGGAGGCTTCTCGTGCTAAAATTACATGATTTTATGCTTAAACATGCTGATAAATAGAAGTTTGTGGCCAGGATAGCCCTATGGCTTCTATGCGTTACAATGCATTCTTGCTGAACATAACAAGTGAAGTTGTGGAAAAACTACAAAAGATGTCAATGCCATTTTTGCTGTCTAAGTAGGGCTTTGGGACCTGTACAAAATACATTTGGAATCTTGGTTCTATCTCACTCTATGCTGAAGTTATAACCGTTGTCATCTTTTTATGACCGCAAATTGCTTTTCAGCGCATAATAAGCATTCTGAGACAATGTATGCAATCCTGACTTTAGAAGTAAAAACTTGTTAAAACTAGACTGTGTGGAGGCTTCTCATGCTAAAATTACATGATTTTATGCTTAAACATGCTGATAAGTAGAATTTTGTGGCCAGGATAGCCCTATGGCTTCTATGCGTTACAATGCATTCTGGCTGAACATAACAAGTGAAGTTGTGGAAAAACTACAAAAGATGTCAATGCCATTTTTGCTGTGTAAGTAGGGCTTTGGGACCTGTACAAAATACATTTGGAATCTTGGTTCTATCTCATTCTATGCTGAACTTATAACCGTTGTCATCTTTTTATGACCGCAAATTGCTTTTCAGCGCATAATAAGCATTCTGAGACAATGTATGCAATCCTGACTTTAAAAGTAAAAACTTGTTAAAACTACACTGTGTGGAGGCTTCTCATGCTAAAATTACATGATTTTACGCTTAAACATGCTGATAAATAGAATTTTGTGGCTAGGATAGCCCTATGGCTTCTATGCGTTACAATGATGAAAAAGGCAGGTGAAGGCAGCATCCAAACAAAAGTGTCAAGAGTGCTGTTCAGTTACCGCATCACCCCTCAGTCCACCACGGGGCTGTCACCTCCTGAAATGTTGCAAGGAAGGAGATTAAGATCAACATTGGACCTAGGACATCCGGATCTCAGAGCCAAATTGGAACAGAAACAGTGCAGTCAAAAGAAACATCATGACAGGCACGGACCAGAGAGAAGTTTTCAAATGGGAGATGCAGTGATCACACGTAACTTCAGTCATGGACCAAAATGGATTCCAGGTTTTATTACCAAAATCACAGGACCAGTGTCTTACAAGGTCATGTTAGGAGATGGAACTGTAGTGCGAGGACATGTGGACCAGACCCTGACAAGGCCTGAAGACAAGGACTTAATGGGACCTAAAATCGCTGAACCACCCACTGTGCTTATGTCATCAGCTGATCCAACTGAGGTGTTCAAGAATCCTGCAGTAGGGGAAAATAACTGTGTTCCAGAGGGAAAGCTGCAGGACACTGCAAACCCACCTGTGTCGTGCATTCCGTCCCCAGATGCAGTGAACGAGACGCCTTCCCAACAAACAGCCGCACCAGCTCGACGGTCCCAACGGACTGTGTTTAAACCTACTTACCTCAAGGACTATGAGTGTTGAGTGAAATGTTTTGAAAAAAAAACAACAAAATGCATTGATTGGAATTTTGTGTTATTATTATACTAAGGGGGGTGACACTGTTAAACGTGAAGGTGGCTAGTTTTGTGAGGCTACAGAGTAATTTAGTTAATTTCTGACTTTTGGTGTTGAAGGGGGAATTAAAAGCTTAAGGGGGGAGGAATGTAGTGTATGAGATTTATGTTACAACAAATGTCCACCAGGTGGCAATATAGGATAAGTAACAGGTTTACAAGTTGTTTGTTTTAAATGCCATGCAGTAGAACAGTGTGTTGTAATAAGCTGCGGTGTGTTCAGTAAAAGAACGAAAGCTACAACCCTGTGTCCGCGAATTCCTACAACCACAAGGATATCACACTTTAGAAGTAAAAACTTGTTAAAACTACACTGTGTGGAGGCTTCTCATGCTAAAGTTACATGATTTTACGCTTAAACATGCAGATAAATAGAAGTTGTGGAAAAACTACAAAAGATGTCAATGTCATTTTTGCTGTGTAAGTAGGGCTTTGGGACCTGTACAAAATACATTTGGAATCTTGGTTCTATCTCATTCTATACTGAAGTTATAACCGTTGTCATCTTTTTAAGACCACAAATTGCTTTTCAGCGCATAATAAGCATTCTGAGACAATGTATGCAATCCTGACTTTAGAAGTAAAAACTTGTTAAAACTACACTGTGTGGAGGCTTCTCATGCTAAAGTTACATGATTTTACGATTAAACATGCTGATAAATAGAATTTTGTGGCCAGGATAGCCCTATGGCTTCTATGCGTTACAATGCATTCTGGCTGAACATAACAAGTGAAGTTGTGGAAAAACTACAAAAGATGTCAATGCCATTTTTGCTGTGCAAGAAGGGCTTTGGGGACCTGTACAAAGTACATTTGGAAACTTGGTTCTATCTCATTCTATGGTGAAGTTATAACCGTTGTCATCTTTTTATAACTGCAAATTGCTTCTGAGCGCATAATAGGCATTCTGAGACAATGTATGCAATCCTGACTTTAGAAGTAAAAACTTGTTAAAACTAGACTGTGTGGAGGCTTATCATGCTAAAGTTACATGATTTTACGCTTAAACATGCTTGATAAATAGAATTTTGTGGCCAGGATAGTCCTATGGCTTCTATGCGTTACAATGCATTCTGGCTGAACATAACAAGTGAAGTTGTGGAAAAACTACAAAAGATGTCAATGCAATTTTTGCTGTGTAAGTAGGGCTTTAGGACCTGTACAAAATACATTTGGAATCTTGGTTCTATCTCATTCTATACTGAAGTTACAACCGTTGTCATCTTTTTATGACCGCAAATTGCTTCTGAGCGCACAATAAGCATTCTGAGACAATGTATGCAATCCTGACTTTAGAAGTAAAAACTTGTTAAAACTACACTGTGTGGAGGCTTCTCATGCTAAAGTTACATGATTTTACGGTTAAACATGCTGATAAATAGAATTTTGTGGCCAGGATAGCCCTATGGCTTCTATGCCTTACAATGCATTCTGGCTGAACATAACACGTGAAGTTGTGGAAAAACTACAAAAGATGTCAATGCCATTTTTGCTGTGTCAGTAGGGCTTTAGGACCTGTACAAAATACATTTGGAATCTTGGTTCTATCTCATTATATGCTGAAGTTATAACCGTTGTCATCTTTTTATGACCGCAAATTGCTTCTGAGCGCCTAATAAGCATTCTGAGACAATGTATGCAATCCTGACTTTAGAAGTAAAAACTTGTTAAAACTACACTGTGTGGAGGCTTCTCATGCTAAAGTTACATGAATTTACGCTTAAACATGCTGATAAATAGAATTTTGTGGCCAGGATAGACCTATGGCTTCTATGCGTTACAATGCATTCTGGCTGAACATAACAAGTGAAGTTGTGGAAAAACTACAACATATGTCAATGCCATTGTTGCTGTGCAAGTAGGGCTTTGGGACCTATACATTTGGAATCTTGGTTCTATCTCAGAAGACCCTTATGATGATGAACTTTCAAAGGCCAGTTACGTCGCCCGGAATGGCGACACCGGGGCCCCACCCTGGAGCCAGGCCTGGGGTGGGTGCACGCCGGCGAGCGCCTGGTGGCCGGGCCTTTCTCCACGGGGCCCGGCCGGGCCCAGCCTGAAGGAGCGACGTGGGGCCGCCCTCTGGTGGGCCCACCACCCGCGAGAGGAGCCATAGGGGTCGGGTGCGGAGAGATCTGGGCGGCGGTCGAAGGCAGGGGCCTCGTCGACCGGATCTCCGGACATGGAGACTAGCTCTGGGGACATGGAATGTCACCTCGCTGGGGGGGAAGGAGCCTGAGCTTGTGTGGGAGGTAGAGCGTTACCGGCTAGATATAGTCGGCCTCACCTCGACGCACAGTTTGGGGTCCGGAACCCAACTCCTTGAGAGGGGTTGGACTCTCCATTTCTCTGGCGTTGGCCGCGGGGAGCGGCGGCGAGCTGGTGTGGGCCTGCTTATTGCCCCACAGCTCAGCCGCTGCGTGTTGGAGTTCACCCTGGTGAACGAGAGGGTCGCGTCCCTGCGCCTTCGGGTCGGGGACAGGTCTCTCACTGTGGTGTCGGCCTACGGGCCGAACAGCAGTGCAGAGTACCCGGCCAGTACCCCTCCCAGAGACTCCAGTCTCTGGGAGGGGTACTGGACAGTGCACCAACCGGGGACTCCGTTGTTCTACTGGGGGACTTCAACGCCCACGTGGGCAACGACAGAGACACTTGGAGAGGGAGGGCCTCCCCGATCTGAACCCGAGCGGTGTTCTGTTATTGGACTTCTGTGCTAGTCACAGCTTGTCCATAACGAACACCATGTTTGAGCACAAGGGGGTCCATCGGTGCACGTGGCACCAGGACTCCCTAGGCCGGAGGTCGATGATCGACTTTGTTGTCGTGTCATCTGACCTCCGGCCGTGTGTCTTGGACACTCGGGTGAAGAGAGGTGCAGAGCTGTCAACTGATCACCACCTGGTGGTGAGTTGGGTCCGCTGGCGGAGGAGGAAGCCGGAAAGACCTGGCAGGCCCAAGCGTATCGTGAGGGTCTGTTGGGAACGTCTGGCAGAACCTTCTGTCGGTGCGGCCTTCAACTCACACCTCCGGGAGAGCTTCTCCCGGATCCCGAGGGAGGCTGGGGACATGGAGCCCGAGTGGGCTTCATTCTCTGCCTCTATTGTCGATGCGGCTGCTCGTAGCTGTGGCCGTAAGGTCTGTGGTGCCTGTCGCGGCGGCAATCCCCGAACCCGGTGGTGGACACTGGAAGTAAGGGATGCCGTCAAGCTGAAGAAGGAGTCCTACCGGGCCTTGCTGGCTCGGGGGACTCCTGAAGCAGCTGACAGGTACCGGCGGGCCAAGCGTGCTGCAGCCCGGGCGGTGGCAGAGGCAAAAACTCGGGTCTGGGAGGAGTTCGGGGAGGAGGACTATCGGACGGCCCCAAGGAAATTCTGGCAAACCGTCCGGCGCCTCAGGAGGGGGAAGCAGTTCTTCACCAACACTGTTTACAGTGCGGGGGGAGAGCTGCTGACCTCGACTGGGGATGTTGTCGGGCGGTGGAAGGAATACTTTGGGGATCTCCTCAATCCCACCGTCACGTCCTCCGAAGAGGAGGCCGAGGCTGGGGACCCAGAGGCGGACTCACCCATCACCCTGGCCGAAGTCACTGAGGTGGTTAGAAAGCTCCTCGGTGGCAGGGCTCCGGGGGTGGATGAGATCCGTCCTGAGTACCTTAAGTCTCTGGGTGTTGTGGGGCTGTCTTGGCTGACACGCCTCTGCAACATCGCGTGGCGGTCGGGAACAGTACCTTTGGACTGGCAGACCGGGGTGGTGGTCCCTCTGTATAAAAAGGGGTACCGGAGGGTGTGTTCCAACTACAGGGGAATCACACTCCTCAGCCTCCCCGGTAAAGTCTATGCCAGGGTACTGGAGAGGAGAGTTCGGCCGATAGTCGAACCTCGGATTCAAGAGGAGCAGTGTGGTTTTCGGCCTGGTCGTGGAACACTGGAATAGCTCTACACCCTCCATCGGGTGCTCGAGGGTTCATGGGAGTTTGCCCAACCAGTCCACATGTGCTTTGTGGACCAGGAGAAGGCATTCGACCGTGTCTCTCGTGGTGCCCTGTGGGGGGTGCTCCGGGAGTATGGGGTCCGGGGCCCTTTGCTAAGGGCTGTCCGGTCCCTGTATGACCGGAGCAGGAGCTGTGTTCGCATTGCCGGCAGTAAGTCAGACTTGTTCCCGGTGCATGTTGGACTCCGCCAGGGCTGCCCTTTGTCACCGGTTCTGTTCATTGTATTTATGGACAGAATTTCTAGGCGCAGCCAGGGGCCGGAGGGGGTCCAGTTCGGGGACCACAGGATCTCGTCTCTGCTTTTCGCGGATGATGTTGTCCTGTTGGCTCCATCGAGCCAGGACCTGCAGCGTGCACTGGGGCGGTTTGCAGCCGAGTGTGAAGCGGCTGGGATGAGAATCAGCTGTTCCAAATCCGAGGCCATGGTTCTCGACCGGAAAAAGGTGGATTGCCCTCTCCGGGTGGGTGGGGAGTCTCTGCCTCAAGTGGAGGAGTTCAAGTATCTCGGGGTCTTGTTCACGAGTGAGGGGAGGATGGAGCGTGAGATTGACAGGCGGATCGGTGCAGCGTCGGCAGTGATGCGGTCGCTGTATCGGACCGTTGTGGTGAAGAGGGAGCTGAGCCGAAAGGCGAAGCTCTCGATTTACCGGTCAATTTACGTTTCTACCCTCACCTATGGTCATGAGCTCTGGGTAATGACCGAAAGAACGCGATCGCGGATACAAGCGGCCGAAATGAGTTTCCTTCGCAGAGTGGCCGGGCGCTCCCTTAGAGATAAGGTGAGGTGCTCGGCCACACGGGAGGAGCTCGGAGTAGAGTCGCTGCTCCTCCACGTCGAGAGGAGCCAGCTGAGGTGGCTCGGGCATCTGGTCCGGATGCCTCCTGGACGCCTCCCTCGGGAGGTGTTCCGGTGTCAAGCGAAATAAATCACGCGCGAGAAAACTCCTGGTCGTTACCACCACGCATGCGCGACGAATAGTTAGCGCATGCCCACCGATGCGGGAGATATTTTGCTTGTATAAGTGCGAAAAATGTCCCGTTGTGAAATAACTCCCGCGAATGCATAGAATTGTAAAAGTCAAACAAAACAAAAAAATGTTGCCAACAATTTTGATTGTTAAGTTAGATAAATAAATGTTAAAAATTATTGCTTTAAATAAAGTAATTTACATACATATTATATAATATATATATGTGACCGGCCGTTTTTTGTGTTAAGTTTAATGAGGACATTGTGTAAACGTAATGAGAGCACTGTGTGTTGAGAGGGCATTGTGGCACAAGAAAAATCCCACAATCGTTCACTCTCTTACCTGCTTCCTGTAGTAAGCCCTACTGGAGGTTGTCAGGGGAGGTGTGAATAAATGAACATCAAATAACTTGTTTCCGCTCTGTTTTCATTAGGTAAGTTATATCAATTTATATATATCCTTATATTTTTTAAATTATATTTACTGCACAACCCCCATTGTTAACCCCCTGTTTGAAAACTTAAAGTAATGTTCACTCATTTTCCTGTAAGCCATACTGCAGGTGGTGTGAATAAATGAACCTCAATTAACTTATTCCCGTTCTGTTTTCATTAGATACCAGTACCAGTCTACAAATTCCCCCACGGTCTACCCTTACCTACCGGGGACATATATATATATATATTTGTGTGTGTATGTGTGTGTGTGCTTAAAAAACCACAAGGCCTTATTCCGTATACATATATATAATAGGCTGGTGAATATATATATATGTATTTGGGTATTTTTCATAAACGATAGCAATATATATGCAATTAATTGTGTCTCTAAAAATTGCCCACCACATCATAAAAATATGTACATAAGTGTTTCTCAGAAAAGTTCCCACCAGGAATCATTTGCAGAAAACCAGGAATTCTATTTGAAGAATATCAGGACTTATTTTGCAATGTATTATTAGCATGGTATTGGGTGTTTCTTAATAATTGGTCAACAGGAAATATATTGATAAGACCAGGACTAATTTTGCAACCCCCTTATCAGAATGCTAACAGGTGTTTTTTTCCACCAGGAATTATTTTGCAAAAACCAGGACTCATTTTTCAGAAAATCAGGACTTATTTTGCAACCTTTCATAAACATTTTTCTTTTAGGTTTTCAAAAAATATATTGATAAGACCAGGACTAATTTGCAACCCCCTTATCAGAATGCTAACAGGTGTTTTTTTCCACCAGGATTTATTTTGCAAAAACCAGGACTCATTTTTCAGAAAATCAGGACTTATTTTGCAACCTTTTATAAACATGTTTCTTTAAGGTTTTCCAAAAAGGACTTATTTTGCAGAAAACCAGGACTTATTTTGCAGAAAATCTGGACTTATTTTGCAACCTCTTTATCAGCATGTTATTAGTTTTTTTTAAATTGCCAAGAATTGTTTCGCAGAGAAACAGGACTTATTTTGCTTCCCATTAAATATATACAGAACAGACACAATTTATTTAAAATTCCACTTAACCAAAGAACATTTAATACACATCTTACAATGAACAAGTTGCTTCATTAACATTTCAGGCATCTTCTGTACAAACATATCTACAACTTGGCCACTTTGAAGCATCTCATTTAAGTCAGCTAAAAGAAATAGCAGTTTTATGCCTGGACTCTTAACGCGTATGCGGACCCACATGCGCAACCCCATTTAAAAAACTAGAAAATAAGTTTTAATGTGTACATGCAGGGTCGAACAATCCATTATTTTAGGGTTGTCCACTGGGCAAGTTCTAATTAAAAGCTACTTGCCCAAATCTAAGTTTGCTTCACTTGGCAACTTTACAAGAAAATGTACTTGTCCCAAAGAAATTACTGTAACGCATATGAAGAGAATACATTATTATTTTGGTTAAACAAGGAGTTAGCTATTTTGTAAAAGTATCATAGCTTTTGAAACTGAGTAAAATACAGTCTATATGCTGGTATGGTACGGATTTATGCTATATCATTAATGTATGGCGATTTTAATACAAGTATGTAACCTGAAAAAGATGCTAGACATCTCATATTCTACATGTATATGATGTTGAATTGCCAAAGTGAAAACTTGCATATTAACAGCTTAGACCAATTTATATTGGATATTAAATGAATTCTGGTGTTGTTTTCACACTTTAAAACACAATTTTACTACCAGAACCAGCAAGACATACAAAAATAATATGTTTATCAGCAATGGTTTGCCTAAGAGTTTAAAATTTTGCAATGAAAAAGAACTTTTCAGGCAATGTAAAATAAAAATGCAAATTTAATTTTTATTGCAAGCAGACTTTGAAGTGATGATTAAGTAATTGGTGGAAAAATTAAACAAAAGATTAAAGTTTGATGTCCTTGTGGCAAAAAGTACTTGTCCACAGGGCAACCACAAAAGCCAAAGTACTTGCCCAGCCCAATTTTTGGTTGTCCCGTGCAACTTGGCTAGTGGCATTTTCAAAGCCTGACATGCATATCTACAATTGAGCCACTTTTGAAGCATCTCAGATATGTCAGCTAAGAGAAATAGCAGTTTTATGCCCGGATGCGGAACCAGATGTGGAACAGACACGCAACCCCATTTGAAAAAACTAGAAAATAAGTTTTAATCTTTACATACATATGTACATTTGAGCCCCTTTCAAGCATCTCAAATAAGTCAGCTAAGAGAAATAGCACCGTACGTGTACACAGACACGCAACTTATTTTGCACGGAGTTTAGCGGGAAATGTTTGGAAAACTGACCCATGCGCAGTGGTATCAACCGGGAGTTTTCTCGCGCGCGACTTATTTCGCTTGACACCGGGCATGTCCCACCGGTAGGAGGCCCCGGGGAAGACCCAGGACACGCTGGACGGACTATGTCTCTCGGCTGGCCTGGGAACGCCTCGGGGTCCGTCCGGAGGAGCTGGAGGAAGTGGCCGGGGAAAAGGAAGCTTGGGAGCCCCTGCTTAGACTGCTGCCCCCGCGACCCGGCCCCGGATGAGCGGAAGAAGATGGATGGATGGATGGATGGATGGATGGTTCTATCTCATTCTATGCTGAAGTTATAACCGTTGTCATCTTTTTATGACCGCAAATTGCTTCTGATCGCATAATAAGCATTCTGAGACAATGTATGCAATCCTGACTTTAGAAGTAAAAACTTGTTAAAACTACACTGTGTGGAGGCTTCTCATGCTAAAATTACCTGATTTTAGGCTTAAACATGCTGATAAATAGAATTTTGTGGCCAGGATAGCCCTATGGCTTCTATGCGTTAGGCTATAATGCATTCTGGCTGAACATAACAAGTGAAGTTGTGGAAAAACTACAAAAGATGTCAATGCCATTTTTGCTGTGCAAGTAGGGCTTTGGGACTTGTACAAAATACATTTGGAATCTTGGTTCTATCTCATTCTATACTATAGTTATAACCGTTGTCATCTTTTTATGACCGCAAATTGCTTTTCAGCGCATAATAAGCATTCTGAGACAATGTATGCAATCCTGACTTTAGAAGTAAAAACTTGTTAAAACTACACTGTGTGGAGGCTTCTCATGCTAAAGTTACATGATTTTGCGATTAAACATGCTGAAAAATAGAATTTTGTTGCCAGGATAGCCCTATGGCTTCTATGCGTTACAATGCATTCTGGCTGAACATAACAAGTGAAGTTGTGGAAAAACTACAAAAGATGTCAATGCAATTTTTGCTGTGTAAGTAGGGCTTTAGGACCTGTACAAAATACATTTGGAATCTTGGTTCTATCTCATTATATGCTGAAGTTATAACCGTTGTCATCTTTTTATGACCGCAAATTGCTTCTGCGCGCATAATAAGCATTCTGAGACAATGTGTGCAATCCTGACTTTAGAAGTAAAAACTTGTTAAAACTACACTGTGTGGAGGCTTCTCATGCTAAAACTACATGAGTTTAGGCTTAAACATGCTGATAAATAGAATTTTGTGGCCAGGATAGCCCTATGGCTTCTATACGTTACAACGCATTCTGGCTGAACATAAGTGAAGTTGTGGAAAAACTACAAACGATTTCAATGCCATTTTTGCTGTGCCATTAGGGCTTTGGGACTTTTACAAAATACATTTGGAATCTTGGTTCTATCTCCTTCTGTGCTGAAGTTATAACCGTTGTCATCTTTTTATGACCACAAATTGCTTTTCAGCGCATAATAAGCATTCTGAGACAATGTATGCAATCCTGACTTTAGAAGTAAAAACTTGTTAAAACTACACTGTGTGGAGGCTTCTCATGCTAAAATTACCTGATTTTAGGCTTAAACATGCTGATAAATAGAATTTTGTGGCCAGGATAGCCCTATGGCTTCTATGCGTTACAATGCTTTCTGGCTGAACATATCAAGTGAAGTTGTGGAAAAACTACTAAAGATGTCAATGCCATTTTTGCTGTGTAAGTAGGGCTTTGGGACCTGTACAAAACACATTTGGAATCTTGGTTCTATCTCATTATATGTTGAAGTTATAACCGTTGTCATCTTTTTATGACCGCAAATTGCTTCTGAGCGCATAATAAGCATTCTGAGACAATGTATGCAATCCTGACTTTAGAAGTAAAAACTTGTTATAACTACACTGTGTGGAGGCTTCTCATGCTAAAGGTACATGAATTTACGCTTAAACATGCTGATAAATAGAATTTTGTGGCCAGGATAGCCCTATGGCTTCTATGCGTTAGGCTATAATGCATTCTGGCTGAACATAACAAGTGAAGTTGTGGAAAAACTACAAAAGATGTCAATGCCATTTTTGCTGTGTAAGTAGGGCTTTAGGACCTGTACAAAATACATTTGGAATCTTGGTTCTATCTCATTCTATACTGAAGTTACAACCGTTGTCATCTTTTTATGACCGCAAATTGCTTCTGAGCGCACAATAAGCATTCTGAGACAATGTATGCAATCCTGACTTTAGAAGTAAAAACTTGTTAAAACTACACTGTGTGGAGGCTTCTCATGCTAAAGTTACATGATTTTACGGTTAAACATGCTGATAAATAGAATTTTGTGGCCAGGATAGCCCTATGGCTTCTATGCCTTACAATGCATTCTGGCTGAACATAACACGTGAAGTTGTGGAAAAACTACAAAAGATGTCAATGCCATTTTTGCTGTGTCAGTAGGGCTTTAGGACCTGTACAAAATACATTTGGAATCTTGGTTCTATCTCATTATATGCTGAAGTTATAACCGTTGTCATCTTTTTATGACCGCAAATTGCTTCTGAGCGCCTAATAAGCATTCTGAGACAATGTATGCAATCCTGACTTTAGAAGTAAAAACTTGTTAAAACTACACTGTGTGGAGGCTTCTCATGCTAAAGTTACATGAATTTACGCTTAAACATGCTGATAAATAGAATTTTGTGGCCAGGATAGACCTATGGCTTCTATGCGTTACAATGCATTCTGGCTGAACATAACAAGTGAAGTTGTGGAAAAACTACAACATATGTCAATGCCATTGTTGCTGTGCAAGTAGGGCTTTGGGACCTATACATTTGGAATCTTGGTTCTATCTCAGAAGACCCTTATGATGATGAACTTTCAAAGGCCAGTTACGTCGCCCGGAATGGCGACACCGGGGCCCCACCCTGGAGCCAGGCCTGGGGTGGGTGCACGCCGGCGAGCGCCTGGTGGCCGGGCCTTTCTCCACGGGGCCCGGCCGGGCCCAGCCTGAAGGAGCGACGTGGGGCCGCCCTCTGGTGGGCCCACCACCCGCGAGAGGAGCCATAGGGGTCGGGTGCGGAGAGATCTGGGCGGCGGTCGAAGGCAGGGGCCTCGTCGACCGGATCTCCGGACATGGAGACTAGCTCTGGGGACATGGAATGTCACCTCGCTGGGGGGGAAGGAGCCTGAGCTTGTGCGGGAGGTAGAGCGTTACCGGCTAGATATAGTCGGCCTCACCTCGACGCACAGTTTGGGGTCCGGAACCCAACTCCTTGAGAGGGGTTGGACTCTCCATTTCTCTGGCGTTGGCCGCGGGGAGCGGCGGCGAGCTGGTGTGGGCCTGCTTATTGCCCCACAGCTCAGCCGCTGCGTGTTGGAGTTCACCCTGGTGAACGAGAGGGTCGCGTCCCTGCGCCTTCGGGTCGGGGACAGGTCTCTCACTGTGGTGTCGGCCTACGGGCCGAACAGCAGTGCAGAGTACCCGGCCTTCTTGGAGTCTCTGGGAGGGGTACTGGACAGTGCACCAATCGGGGACTCCGTTGTTCTACTGGGGGACTTCAACGCCCACGTGGGCAACGACAGAGACACTTGGAGAGGGAGGGCCTCCCCGATCTGAACCCGAGCGGTGTTCTGTTATTGGACTTCTGTGCTAGTCACAGCTTGTCCATAACGAACACCATGTTTGAGCACAAGGGGGTCCATCGGTGCACGTGGCACCAGGACTCCCTAGGCCGGAGGTCGATGATCGACTTTGTTGTCGTGTCATCTGACCTCCGGCCGTGTGTCTTGGACACTCGGGTGAAGAGAGGTGCAGAGCTGTCAACTGATCACCACCTGGTGGTGAGTTGGGTCCGCTGGCGGAGGAGGAAGCCGGAAAGACCTGGCAGGCCCAAGCGTATCGTGAGGGTCTGTTGGGAACGTCTGGCAGAACCTTCTGTCGGTGCGGCCTTCAACTCACACCTCCGGGAGAGCTTCTCCCGGATCCCGAGGGAGGCTGGGGACATGGAGCCCGAGTGGGCTTCATTCTCTGCCTCTATTGTCGATGCGGCTGCTCGTAGCTGTGGCCGTAAGGTCTGTGGTGCCTGTCGCGGCGGCAATCCCCGAACCCGGTGGTGGACACTGGAAGTAAGGGATGCCGTCAAGCTGAAGAAGGAGTCCTACCGGGCCTTGCTGGCTCGGGGGACTCCTGAAGCAGCTGACAGGTACCGGCGGGCCAAGCGTGCTGCAGCCCGGGCGGTGGCAGAGGCAAAAACTCGGGTCTGGGAGGAGTTCGGGGAGGAGGACTATCGGACGGCCCCAAGGAAATTCTGGCAAACCGTCCGGCGCCTCAGGAGGGGGAAGCAGTTCTTCACCAACACTGTTTACAGTGCGGGGGGAGAGCTGCTGACCTCGACTGGGGATGTTGTCGGGCGGTGGAAGGAATACTTTGGGGATCTCCTCAATCCCACCGTCACGTCCTCCGAAGAGGAGGCCGAGGCTGGGGACCCAGAGGCGGACTCACCCATCACCCTGGCCGAAGTCACTGAGGTGGTTAGAAAGCTCCTCGGTGGCAGGGCTCCGGGGGTGGATGAGATCCGTCCTGAGTACCTTAAGTCTCTGGGTGTTGTGGGGCTGTCTTGGCTGACACGCCTCTGCAACATCGCGTGGCGGTCGGGAACAGTACCTTTGGACTGGCAGACCGGGGTGGTGGTCCCTCTGTATAAAAAGGGGTACCGGAGGGTGTGTTCCAACTACAGGGGAATCACACTCCTCAGCCTCCCCGGTAAAGTCTATGCCAGGGTACTGGAGAGGAGAGTTCGGCCGATAGTCGAACCTCGGATTCAAGAGTAGCAGTGTGGTTGTCGGCCTGGTCGTGGAACACTGGAATAGCTCTACACCCTCCATCGGGTGCTCGAGGGTTCATGGGAGTTTGCCCAACCAGTCCACATGTGCTTTGTGGACCAGGAGAAGGCATTCGACCGTGTCTCTCGTGGTGCCCTGTGGGGGGTGCTCCGGGAGTATGGGGTCCGGGGCCCTTTGCTAAGGGCTGTCCGGTCCCTGTATGACCGGAGCAGGAGCTGTGTTCGCATTGCCGGCAGTAAGTCAGACTTGTTCCCGGTGCATGTTGGACTCCGCCAGGGCTGCCCTTTGTCACCGGTTCTGTTCATTGTATTTATGGACAGAATTTCTAGGCGCAGCCAGGGGCCGGAGGGGGTCCAGTTCGGGGACCACAGGATCTCGTCTCTGCTTTTCGCGGATGATGTTGTCCTGTTGGCTCCATCGAGCCAGGACCTGCAGCGTGCACTGGGGCGGTTTGCAGCCGAGTGTGAAGCGGCTGGGATGAGAATCAGCTGTTCCAAATCCGAGGCCATGGTTCTCGACCGGAAAAAGGTGGATTGCCCTCTCCGGGTGGGTGGGGAGTCTCTGCCTCAAGTGGAGGAGTTCAAGTATCTCGGGGTCTTGTTCACGAGTGAGGGGAGGATGGAGCGTGAGATTGACAGGCGGATCGGTGCAGCGTCGGCAGTGATGCGGTCGCTGTATCGGACCGTTGTGGTGAAGAGGAGCTGAGCCGAAAGGCGAAGCTCTCGATTTACCGGTCAATTTACGTTCCTCCCCTCACCTATGGTCATGAGCTCTGGGTAATGACCGAAAGAACGCGATCGCGGATACAAGCGGCCGAAATGAGTTTCCTTCGCAGAGTGGCCGGGCGCTCCCTTAGAGATAAGGTGAGGTGCTCGGCCACACGGGAGGAGCTCGGAGTAGAGTCGCTGCTCCTCCACGTCGAGAGGAGCCAGCTGAGGTGGCTCGGGCATCTGGTCCGGATGCCTCCTGGACGCCTCCCTCGGGAGGTGTTCCGGTGTCAAGCGAAATAAATCACGCGCGAGAAAACTCCTGGTCGTTACCACCACGCATGCGCGACGAATAGTTAGCGCATGCCCACCGATGCGGGAGATATTTTGCTTGTATAAGTGCGAAAAATGTCCCGTTGTGAAATAACTCCCGCGAATGCATAGAATTGTAAAAGTCAAACAAAACAAAAAAATGTTGCCAACAATTTTGATTGTTAAGTTAGATAAATAAATGTTAAAAATTATTGCTTTAAATAAAGTAATTTACATACATATTATATAATATATATATGTGACCGGCCGTTTTTTGTGTTAAGTTTAATGAGGACATTGTGTAAACGTAATGAGAGCACTGTGTGTTGAGAGGGCATTGTGGCACAAGAAAAATCCCACAATCGTTCACTCTCTTACCTGCTTCCTGTAGTAAGCCCTACTGGAGGTTGTCAGGGGAGGTGTGAATAAATGAACATCAAATAACTTGTTTCCGCTCTGTTTTCATTAGGTAAGTTATATCAATTTATATATATCCTTATATTTTTTAAATTATATTTACTGCACAACCCCCATTGTTAACCCCCTGTTTGAAAACTTAAAGTAATGTTCACTCATTTTCCTGTAAGCCATACTGCAGGTGGTGTGAATAAATGAACCTCAATTAACTTATTCCCGTTCTGTTTTCATTAGATACCAGTACCAGTCTACAAATTCCCCCACGGTCTACCCTTACCTACCGGGGACATATATATATATATATTTGTGTGTGTATGTGTGTGTGTGCTTAAAAAACCACAAGGCCTTATTCCGTATACATATATATAATAGGCTGGTGAATATATATATATGTATTTGGGTATTTTTCATAAACGATAGCAATATATATGCAATTAATTGTGTCTCTAAAAATTGCCCACCACATCATAAAAATATGTACATAAGTGTTTCTCAGAAAAGTTCCCACCAGGAATCATTTGCAGAAAACCAGGAATTCTATTTGAAGAATATCAGGACTTATTTTGCAATGTATTATTAGCATGGTATTGGGTGTTTCTTAATAATTGGTCAACAGGAAATATATTGATAAGACCAGGACTAATTTTGCAACCCCCTTATCAGAATGCTAACAGGTGTTTTTTTCCACCAGGAATTATTTTGCAAAAACCAGGACTCATTTTTCAGAAAATCAGGACTTATTTTGCAACCTTTCATAAACATTTTTCTTTTAGGTTTTCAAAAAATATATTGATAAGACCAGGACTAATTTGCAACCCCCTTATCAGAATGCTAACAGGTGTTTTTTTCCACCAGGATTTATTTTGCAAAAACCAGGACTCATTTTTCAGAAAATCAGGACTTATTTTGCAACCTTTTATAAACATGTTTCTTTAAGGTTTTCCAAAAAGGACTTATTTTGCAGAAAACCAGGACTTATTTTGCAGAAAATCTGGACTTATTTTGCAACCTCTTTATCAGCATGTTATTAGTTTTTTTTAAATTGCCAAGAATTGTTTATGAGAGAAACAGGACTTATTTTGCTTCCCATTAAATATATACAGAACAGACACAATTTATTTAAAATTCCACTTAACCAAAGAACATTTAATACACATCTTACAATGAACAAGTTGCTTCATTAACATTTCAGGCATCTTCTGTACAAACATATCTACAACTTGGCCACTTTGAAGCATCTCATTTAAGTCAGCTAAAAGAAATAGCAGTTTTATGCCTGGACTCTTAACGCGTATGCGGACCCACATGCGCAACCCCATTTAAAAAACTAGAAAATAAGTTTTAATGTGTACATGCAGGGTCGAACAATCCATTATTTTAGGGTTGTCCACTGGGCAAGTTCTAATTAAAAGCTACTTGCCCAAATCTAAGTTTGCTTCACTTGGCAACTTTACAAGAAAATGTACTTGTCCCAAAGAAATTACTGTAACGCATATGAAGAGAATACATTATTATTTTGGTTAAACAAGGAGTTAGCTATTTTGTAAAAGTATCATAGCTTTTGAAACTGAGTAAAATACAGTCTATATGCTGGTATGGTACGGATTTATGCTATATCATTAATGTATGGCGATTTTAATACAAGTATGTAACCTGAAAAAGATGCTAGACATCTCATATTCTACATGTATATGATGTTGAATTGCCAAAGTGAAAACTTGCATATTAACAGCTTAGACCAATTTATATTGGATATTAAATGAATTCTGGTGTTGTTTTCACACTTTAAAACACAATTTTACTACCAGAACCAGCAAGACATACAAAAATAATATGTTTATCAGCAATGGTTTGCCTAAGAGTTTAAAATTTTGCAATGAAAAGAACTTTTCAGGCAATGTAAAATAAAAATGCAAATTTAATTTTTATTGCAAGCAGACTTTGAAGTGATGATTAAGTAATTGGTGGAAAAATTAAACAAAAGATTAAAGTTTGATGTCCTTGTGGCAAAAGTACTTGTCCACAGGGCAACCACAAAAGCCAAAGTACTTGCCCAGCCCAATTTTTGGTTGTCCCGTGCAACTTGGCTAGTGGCATTTTCAAAGCCTGACATGCATATCTACAATTGAGCCACTTTTGAAGCATCTCAGATATGTCAGCTAAGAGAAATAGCAGTTTTATGCCCGGATGCGGAACCAGATGTGGAACAGACACGCAACCCCATTTGAAAAAACTAGAAAATAAGTTTTAATCTTTACATACATATGTACATTTGAGCCCCTTTCAAGCATCTCAAATAAGTCAGCTAAGAGAAATAGCACCGTACGTGTACACAGACACGCAACTTATTTTGCACGGAGTTTAGCGGGAAATGTTTGGAAAACTGACCCATGCGCAGTGGTATCAACCGGGAGTTTTCTCGCGCGCGACTTATTTCGCTTGACACCGGGCATGTCCCACCGGTAGGAGGCCCCGGGGAAGACCCAGGACACGCTGGACGGACTATGTCTCTCGGCTGGCCTGGGAACGCCTCGGGGTCCGTCCGGAAGGAGCTGGAGGAAGTGGCCGGGAAAAGGAAGCTTGGGAGCCCCTGCTTAGACTGCTGCCCCCGCGACCCGGCCCCGGATGAGCGGAAGAAGATGGATGGATGGATGGATGGATGGATGGTTCTATCTCATTCTATGCTGAAGTTATAACCGTTGTCATCTTTTTATGACCGCAAATTGCTTCTGATCGCATAATAAGCATTCTGAGACAATGTATGCAATCCTGACTTTAGAAGTAAAAACTTGTTAAAACTACACTGTGTGGAGGCTTCTCATGCTAAAATTACCTGATTTTAGGCTTAAACATGCTGATAAATAGAATTTTGTGGCCAGGATAGCCCTATGGCTTCTATGCGTTAGGCTATAATGCATTCTGGCTGAACATAACAAGTGAAGTTGTGGAAAAACTACAAAAGATGTCAATGCCATTTTTGCTGTGCAAGTAGGGCTTTGGGACTTGTACAAAATACATTTGGAATCTTGGTTCTATCTCATTCTATACTATAGTTATAACCGTTGTCATCTTTTTATGACCGCAAATTGCTTTTCAGCGCATAATAAGCATTCTGAGACAATGTATGCAATCCTGACTTTAGAAGTAAAAACTTGTTAAAACTACACTGTTTGGAGGCTTCTCATGCTAAAGTTACATGATTTTACAATTAAACATGCTGATAAATAGAATTTTGTTGCCAGGATAGCCCTATGGCTTCTATACGTTACAATGCATTTTGGCTGAACATAACAAGTGAAGTTGTGGAAAAACTACAAAAGATGTCAATGCAATTTTTGCTGTGTAAGTAGGGCTTTAGGACCTGTACAAAATACATTTGGAATCTTGGTTCTATCTCATTATATGCTGAAGTTATAACCGTTGTCATCTTTTTATGACCGCAAATTGCTTCTGCGCGCATAATAAGCATTCTGAGACAATGTGTGCAATCCTGACTTTAGAAGTAAAAACTTGTTAAAACTACACTGTGTGGAGGCTTCTCATGCTAAAACTACATGAGTTTAGGCTTAAACATGCTGATAAATAGAATTTTGTGGCCAGGATAGCCCTATGGCTTCTATGCGTTACAACGCATTCTGGCTGAACATAAGTGAAGTTGTGGAAAAACTACAAAAGACATCAATGCCATTTTTGCTGTGCCATTAGGGCTTTGGGACTTTTACAAAATACATTTGGAATCTTGGTTCTATCTCATTCTATGCTGAAGTTATAACCGTTGTCATCTTTTTATGACCGCAAATTGCTTTTCAGCGCATAATAAGCATTCTGAGACAATGTATGCAATCCTGACTTTAGAAGTAAAAACTTGTTAAAACTACACTGTGTGGAGGCTTCTCATGCTAAAATTACCTGATTTTAGGCTTAAACATGCTGATAAATAGAATTTTGTGGCCAGGATAGCCCTATGGCTTCTATGCGTTACAATGCTTTCTGGCTGAACATATCAAGTGAAGTTGTGGAAAAACTACTAAAGATGTCAATGCCATTTTTGCTGTGTAAGTAGGGCTTTGGGACCTGTACAAAATACATTTGGAATCTTGGTTCTATCTCATTCTATGCTGACGTTATAACCGTTGTCATCTTTTTATGACCGCAAATTGCTTTTCAGCGCATAATAAGCATTCTGAGACCATGTATGCAATCCTGACTTTAGAAGTAAAAACTTGTTAAAACTACACTGTGTGGAGGCTTCTAATGCTAAAATCACATGATTTTACGCTTAAACATGCTGATAAATAGAATTTTGTGGCCAGGATAGCCCTATGGCTTCTATGCGTTACAATGCATTCTGGCTGAACATATCAAGTGAAGTTGTGGAAAAACTACAAAAGATGTCAATGCCATTTTTGCTGTGTAAGTAGGGCTTTGGGACCTGTACAAAATACATTTGGAATCTTGGTTCTATCTCCTTCTGTGCTGAAGTTATAACCTTTATCATCTTTTTATGCCCGCAAATTGCTTTTCAGCGCATAATAAGCATTCTGAGACAATTTGTGCAATCCTGACTTTAGAAGTAAGAACTTGTTAAAACTACACTGTGTGGAGGCTTCTCATGCTAAAATTACATGATTTTAGGGTTAAGTCTAGTACTAAACACGTACTTCACTCTAGTACTGCGCAGTTGTACATAACTCTACTATTCCACGGATGTACTTAATTCTAGTACTACACACATGTACTTAACCCTAGTTACTACACACATATACTTAACTCTAGTACTAAACACATGTACTTAACTCTAGTACTACACACATATACTTAACTCGAGTACTACACACGTACTTAACTCTAGTACTGCACAGTTGTACATAACTCTAGCATTACACGGATGTATTTAATTCTAGTTTTACACATATGTACGTAACTCTAGTACTACACACATGTACTCTAGTACTACACACATGTACTTAACTCTAGTACTACAGACATGTACTGAACGCTAGTACTACACACATATACGTAACTCTAGTACTACACAGATGTACTAAACTCTAGTATTACAGACATGTACTTAACTCTAGTACTACACACATGGAGTCTAGTACTACACACATGTACTTAACTCTAGTACTACGCACATGTACTCTCGTACTACACACATGTACTCTAGTACTACACGCATGTACTTAACTCTAGTACTGCACAGTTGTACTTAACTCTAGTATTACACACATCAACTTAAATCTAGTATTACACACATGTACTTAACTCTAGTACTACACACATATACTTAACTCCAGTACTACGCACATGTACTCTAGTACTACACACATGGAGTCTAGTACTACACACATATACGTAACTCTAGTACTACACAGATGTACTAAACTCTAGTATTACAGACATGTACTCTAGTACTACACACATGTACTTAACTCTAGTACTACGCACATGTACTCTAGTACTACACACATGGAGTCTAGTACTACACACATGTATTTAACTCTAGTACTACGCACATGTACTCTCGTACTACACACATGTACTCTAGTACTACACACATGTACTTAACTCTAGTACTGCACAGTTGTATTTAACTCTAGTATTACACACATCTACTCAAATCTAGTACTACACACATGTACTTAACTCTAGTACTACACACATGTACTTAACTCTAGTACTACACACATATACTTAACTCTAGTACTACACACATGTACTTAACTCTAGTACTACACACATATACTTAACTCGAGTACTACACAGATGTACTTAACTCTAGTATTACACACATGTACTTAACTCTAGTACTGCACACATGTACTCTAGTACTACACACATGTACTTAACTCTAGTACTACACACATGTACGTAACTCTAGTACTACGCACATGTACTCTAGTACTACACACATGGACTCTAGCACTACACACATGTACTTAACTCTAGTACTACGCACATGTACTCACGTACTACACACATGTACTCTAGTACTACACACACTTAACTCTAGTACTACGCACATGTACTCTAGTACTACACCCATGTACTTAACTCTAGTACTACACACATGTACTCTAGTACTACACACATGTAGTTAACTCTAGTACTACACACATGTACTCTAGTACTACACACATGTACTTAACTCTAGTACTACACACATGTACTTAACTCTAGTACTACAGACATGTACTGAACGCTAGTACTACACACATATACTTAACTCTAGTACTACACAGATGTACTAAACTCTAGTATTACAGACATGTACTTAACTCTAGTACTACACACATGTACTTAACTCTAGTATTACACACATATACTTAACTCTAGTACTACACACATGGAGTGTAGTACTACACACATGTACTTAACTCTAGTACTATGCACATGTACTCTCGTACTACACACATGTACTCTAGTACTACACGCATGTACTTAACTCTAGTACTGCACAGTTGTACTTAACTCTAGCATTACACACATCTACTTAAATCTAGTATTACACACATGTACTTAACTTTAGTACTACACACATATACTTAACTCCAGTACTACGCACATGTACTCTAGTACTACACACATGGAGTCTAGTAGTACACACATGTACTTAACTCTCGTACTACGCACATGTACTCTCTTACTACACACATGTACTCTAGTACTACACACATGTACTTAACTCTAGTACTGCACAGTTGTACTTAACTCTAGTATTACACACATCTACTTAAATCTAGCACTACACACATGTACTTAACTCTAGTACTACACACATGTATTTAACTCTAGTACTACACACATATACTTAACTCTAGTACTACACACATGTACTTAACTCTAGTACTACACACATATACTTAACTCGAGTACTACACAGATGTACTTAACTCTAGTATTACACACATGTACATAACTCTAGTACTGCACACATGTACTCTAGCACTACACACATGTACTTAACTCTAGTACTACACACATGTACTTAACTCTAGTACTACACACATGTACATAACTCTAGTACTACGCACATGTACTCTAGTACTACACACATGGAGTCTAGTACTACACACATGTACTTAACTCTAGTACTACACACATATACTTAACTCTAGTACTACACACATGTACTTAACTCTAGAACTACACACATATACTTAACTCGAGTACTACACAGATGTACTTAACTCTAGTATTACACACATGTACTTAACTCTAGTACTGCACACATGTACTCTAGTACTACACACATGTACTTAACTCTAGTACTACACACATGTTCTCTAGTACTACACACATGTACTTAACTCTAGTACTACACACATGTACTCTAGTACTACACACATGTACTTAACTGTAGTAATACACACATGTACTTAACTCTACTACTGCACAGTTGTACATAACTTGAGTATTACACGGATGTACTTATTTCTAGTACTACGCACATGTACTTAACTCTATTACTACACACATGTACTTAACTCTAGTACTACACGGATGTACTGTGATAAGATTTTATGTGTAATTCATTTATCAAAATGTATCTTGAAATCCTATCAAAATTACATGCTGTATTGTGCTGACCATGGTTTAATAATAATAATAATAATAATAATAATAATAATGCATCAGTTTTATATAGCGCTTTTCTGGACACTCAAAGACGCTTTACAGAGCATTATTCATTCACTCCATACCCGGTTGTGGTAAACTACTATTGTAGCTACAGCTGCCCTGGGGCAGACTGACGGAAGCGAGGCTACCAATCTGCGCCATTGGCCCCTCCGACTAGCCCATATGCAAGATTGAGTGAAGAGTTGCATGGATTAGTTAGGGCAGTGAAAGAGACTACTATTGAGGAAGCAAAAAGGACAGCACAATCTGGGGCGAGGCCAAAACACCCACATGCGACCCGACAGGCCACGGGAGTACCCATCTCGCCACCTCCAAGATACAAAGAGCACTACGTTAGGCAGAGGAAACCCAAAAAGACACAGGGAAAGACAGCCACATTCTACACCTCACCCAACCCATGGACTGAAATGACTAGTGAGGACGAGGACGAAAATAACGAAAGGGAACCTGCCCTAGGGACGTTCCCGATGATAGCCCTCCCAACGCCGGGAGGAGAGGGAGGAGATACTACATTAGTTTACAGGACTTGGACACAGAGGGATGTAAAAGAAGCACTTGAGGGAGTGACAAAACCTAGTGAGGACATAGAACAATGTATTACTGACATGGAAAATTTGCAAAAAAGTTATCACTTAGATGGCTTGGAAGTGCAGCAAGCACTGATGACACTGACGGGACAGAAATGGACAATGGTAAGGGGGGACTTTACAGGCACTCGACCAGATGCACAAAATGCAGGACGACGTGAAAAAATCCCACACGACGCTGTCCTCGATGCAGTACGAGGCGCGGTGTGGCCAAATATGTGCCAGGTGTATGCCAGGCGTGCAAATTACTCCATTATACAACAGACAAAACAGAAAGACGGGGAACCAGTACAAGATTTCAGATGTAGAATGACAGAGGTATTCAAGACACACAGCGGGATCCCAGAAACCCAAGAAGTAGACGGGGCCTTCCAACAGCAATTAAAAATGTCCATCTTAGGAGGGCTCCACCAACCCATACAAGAGTGGCTCAAAAAGAATTTTGTTGGCCTCCCCACGGCCTCACTCGCAGATTTTATGACACACGCAGTGCACGCAGAAACGGTGATAAAGAGAAAGGCCAGCCAGAAGCCCATTCCCACGTTTGTTGTACAATCAGAAGCCTATGTAACAGAAAGGTCAGGAGGAAGAAGGTACAGGAAGTCAAGAGGTACAGGTAGACCTACAGGAGGAAGGTTAGACAAGCAAAAGGACATTGACAGGTCGGAAGGAAGGTGTTACATATGCCACAAGAAGGGCCATTTGGCGCGAGATTGCGACAAAGGAAAGAATAGAGAGGATGATGACAGTGATGAGGAAGAAGGAACCAGAAGGCAGAGACGAGACGCGTGACTAACACCATACACAGACACACAGAGTGAACATCCACACCCAGACACACCAGATAGACAGGAGCATATAGGAGAAGACACACCACTTACACTGGATATGACAGAAGAGCCAGCAGAACTATACTTAACCGCAGAACAATCAGATAATAGAGTAAGACCAGAACTAACATTATTTGTAAATGGCAAACCATCTGTTCCTGGTAGACTCAGGAGCAGAACGCACAGTCATTCGTGATGACAGGGGAATGGGAACCAATGGGAAAACAATCCGAGTGGTATCAGCGAGTGGCCAAATACAATCAAATAACATAAGCAAGCCTATATCATTCGCCCTAGCAGAGGAAGAACCGCCCGTACTGTGTGAAGTGGTCCTATCTCCACAGTGCCCCCATAATTTATTAGGACGGGACCTAATGCTCATGCTAGAAGTAAGTGTCTACCCCACTCTAGGAGGGGTCATGAAGGCGGGTAGATGCCCACTCAAGAACAAAGAACTAGAGGCACTAGTTGTGGAAGGTGACGGACCATGCCATTATTGGTGGTCCCTAGATATCCCCACTAAAGACCCCACACACACAGCATCCCAACTCGTGAAAACGGCAAAAACAATAGCCAAAGGAGATTCAGATTTTATGAGCAAAAACGACTTACACATGACCTTAAGGTTCAAAGGCACCTCAGGCCCAGACTGGAGATACGACAAAGCAGTACACAATTTAGGTCCACAATGTGTGCTACTGACTCACATGTACTATAAAGATGCGACAGTGCTCTGTGATATTGACGTAGGTCAGACAGTAACCTATCTGATGCCAATCCCCGGCAGACGACATGTTTCGCTAGCCAAAGGAAAACGACAAAAATGGTCTGATCTAGGGGCAGACGCACAGGCAGCAAGGAGACTCACTGATTGGAAGGCAACAAAAGACGAGGGAGAACAGTTTAGTCCAAGCTCAGGATGGATAGGAAACTAAACTACCGACTTACCCTCACACCCGCCACACACCTCGCAGAGAGAGGAGCAGGCCTGCGCATGGATGAATGGGTGATATAGAGCAACTCCCATTGACAGTTGAAGAGGAAGAGGCATTGAAAGATGTACCAGATAAGGTGTGGAGTCAAGGGCCATCAGATGTAGGACTCATGCTGGGGGCCGAGCCAGTAGTAATAACAGGAAAGACAGAATACAGGCCGAAATTAAGACGCAGTTAAAACCAGACGCAGAAGATGGAATTAAACCTGTAATAGAGGGTCTAAAAAAGGCAGGAGTAGTGGTTGCTTGCCCAGACGCTACATGCAACACACCAATCTTCCCAGTAAAGAAGGCTCCACCCTCACTAGCATGGCGAATGATTCAAGATTTAAGAGCAGTAAACGAAGCAATTGCTCAAAGAGCACCCAATGTCCCAAACCCACACACTTTGCTGAACTCAATTCGAACCACAGCATCACACTTTTCAGTGATTGACCTAAGTAATGCATTTTTCAGCATACCAGTTGAAAAAGAGAGCCAGAAATGGTTTGGGTTCACATATAGGGGAGAAAAGCTGACATTTGCCAGACTCCCACAAGGATTATGTATATCGCCAACCGTGTTTTCACAGTGCATCACAAACTGTCTCGCAGGATTTGATCCCCCAGGAGGCAGCCAAATTCTAGTATACGTAGATGACTTCCTAGTAGTTGGAGACACGGAAAAAACATGCAGGCAAGATACATTAGCCTTACTAAAATACCTAGGCGAGACAGGAAACAAAGTTGAGCAAAGATAAACTGCAGCTTTGGAAGCAGGAGGTCAAATACCTGGGTCACACTGTGACATCACAAGGCAGGGCCGTCTGCTCCCAAAGAAAGGCAGCCATTTTACAGGCACCAAAACCGTTGACAAAGAAACAAATGATGTCATTCCTTGGATTGTGCAATTACTGTCGCAGTTGGCTACTAGACTATGCCATACTAGTAAGGCCGCTACAAGATTTGATGTATAACACACCCATGGCAATGAAAGATCCACTGATTTGGACGCCAGAAGCAGAAGCAGCGTTTTGCGTGCTTAAAGCACTCCCCTGACAAGAGGAGACGTAGTGTTTGTAGATGGGTCGGCAAAAAAGATTGAAATGGGCTAAAATCAAGTCGGATATGGAGTCACAACAGAACATAAAGTGTTAAAACAAGGCAAATTACCATCTAACCCCTCTGCAACAAGCAGCAGAATTAGTGGCACTAACAGAGGCATGTAAATTATATGCAGGTAAAGCAGTAACAATATACACGGACAGCCAATATGCATACGGAACCGTACACATATTTTGCCAACAATGGAAACACCGTGGTTTTAAAACTTCCACAGGAAAGCCAGTCATGCATGCCAATCTATTACAAGACAACAAGACAGGTCCATGTGTGTAGTACTAGAGTACATGGGTGTAGTACTAGAGTACATGTGTGTAGTACTACAGTTAAGTACATGTGTGTAGTACTAGAGAACATGTGTGTAGTACTAGAGTACATGTGTGTAGTACTAAAGTTAAGTACATGTGCGTAGTACTAGAGTTACGTACATGTGTGTAGTACTAGAGTTAAGTATATGTGTGTAGTACAAGAGTTAAGTACATGTGTGTAGTACTAGAGTTAAGTACATGTGTGTAATACTAGAGTTAAGTACAGCTGTGTAGTACTCGATTTAAGTATATGTGTGTAGTACTAGAGGTAAGTACATTTGTGCAGTACTAGAGTACGTGTGTGTAGTACTAGAGTACATGTGAGTAGTACTAGAGTTAAGTACATGTGTGTACTAGTAGAGTCCATTTGTGTTGTACTACAGTACATGTCCGTAGTACTAGAGTTAAGTACATGTGTATAGTACTAGTGTGTAGTACTAGAGTTAAGTACATGTGTGTAATACTAGAGTTAAGTACATCTGTGCAGTACTCGAGTTAAGTATATGTGTGTAGTACTAGAGTTAAGTACATGTGTTTAGTAGTAGAGTAAAGTACATGTGTGTAGTACTAGACATAAGTACATGTGTGTAGTACTAGAGTTAAGTATATGTGTGTAGTACTAGAATTAAATACATGTGTGTAGTACTACAGTTAAGTATATGTGTGTAGTACTAGAGTTAAGTACATGTGTGTAGTACTAGAGTTAAGTACATGTGCGTAGTACTAGACTTAAGTACATGTGTGTAATACTAGAGTTAAGCACATGTGCGTAGTACTAGAGTACATGTGTGTAGTACTAGAGTACATGTGTGTAGTACTAGAGTTAAGTACATATGCGTAGTAGTAGAGTACATGTGTGTAGTACTAGAGTACATGTGTATAGCACGAGAGTTAAGTACATCTGTGTAGTACTAGAGTACATGTGTGTAGTACTAGAGTTAAGTACATGTGTGTAATACTAGAGTTAAGGACATGTGTGTAGTTCTAGAGTTAAGTACATGTATGTAGTACTAGAGTACATGTATGTAGTACTAGAGTTAAGTATATGTGTGTAGTACTAGAGTTAAGTACATCCATGTAGTACTCGAGTTAAGTACATGTGTGTAGTACTAGAGTTAAGTACATGTGCGTAGTACTACAGTTAAGTACATGTGTGTAGTACTAGAGTTAAGTACATCTGTGTAGTACTCGAGTTAAGTATATGTGTGTAGTACTAGAGTTAAGTACGTGTGTAGTACTAGAGTTAAGTATATGTGTGTAGTACTAGAGTTAAGTATATGTGTGTAGTACTAAAGTTAAATTCATGTGTGTAGTACTAGAGTTAAGTATATGTGTGTAGTACTAGAGTTAAGTACATGTGTGTAGTACTAGAGTTAAGTACATGTGTGTAGTACTAGAGTACATGTGTGTAGTACTAGAGTTAAGTACAATGTGCGTAGTACTAGAAATAAGTACATCTGTGTAATACTAGAGGTATGTACAACTGTGCAGTACTAGAGTTAAGTATATGTGTGTAGTACTAGAGTTAAGTACATGTGTGTAGTACTAGAGTTAAGTACATGTGTATAATATTAGAGTTAAGTACAACTGTGGAGTACTGGAGCTAAGTACAACTGTGCAGTTCTTTAGTTAAGTATATGTGTGTAGTACTAGAGTTAAGTACATGTGTGTAGTACTAGAGTACATGTGTGTAGTACTAGAGTTAAGTATATGTGTGTAGTACTAGAGTCAAGTACATCCATGTAGTACTCGAGTTAAGTACATGTGTGTAGTACTAGAGTTAAGTACATGTGTGTAGTACTAAAGTTAAGTACATGTGCGTAGTACTAGAGTACATGTGTGTAGTACTAGAGTACATGTGCGTAGTACTAGAGTTAAGTACATGTGCGTAGTACTAGAGTACATGTGTGTAGTACTAGAGTACATGTGCGTAGTACTAGAGTTACGTACATGTGTGTAGTACTAGAGTTAAGTATATGTGTGTAGTACTAGAGTTAAGTACATGTGTGTAGTACTAGAGTTAAGTACATGTGTGTAATACTAGAGTTAAGTACAGCTGTGTAGTACTCGAGTTAAGTATATGTGTGTAGTACTAGAGGTAAGTACATTTGTGCAGTACTAGAGTACGTGTGTGTAGTACTAGAGTACATGTGAGTAGTACTAGAGTTAAGTACATGTGTGTACTAGTAGAGTCCATTTGTGTTGTACTACAGTACATGTCCGTAGTACTAGAGTTAAGTACATGTGTATAGTACTAGTGTGTAGTACTAGAGTTAAGTACATGTGTGTAATACTAGAGTTAAGTACATCTGTGCAGTACTCGAGTTAAGTATATGTGTGTAGTACTAGAATTAAATACATGTGTGTAGTACTACAGTTAAGTATATGTGTGTAGTACTAGAGTTAAGTACGTGTGTAGTACTAAAGTTAAGTACATGTGCGTAGTACTAGACTTAAGTACATGTGTGTAATACTAGAGTTAAGCACATGTGTGTAGTACTAGAGTACATGTGTGTAGTACTAGAGTACATGTGTGTAGTACTAGAGTTAAGTACATATGCGTAGTACTAGAGTACATGTGTGTAGTACTAGAGTACATGTGTGTAGTACTAGAGTACATGTGTATAGCACGAGAGTTAAGTACATCTGTGTAGTGCTAGAGTACATGTGTGTAGTACTAGAGTTAAGTACATGTGTGTAATACTAGAGTTAAGGACATGTGTGTAGTTCTAGAGTTAAGTACATGTATGTAGTACTAGAGTACATGTATGTAGTACTAGAGTTAAGTATTTGTGTGTAGTACTAGAGTTAAGGACATCCATGTAGTACTCAAGTTAAGTACATGTGTGTAGTACTACAGTTAAGTACATGTGTGTAGTACTAGAGTTAAGTACATCTGTGTAGTACTCGAGTTAAGTATATGTGTGTAGTACTAGAGTTAAGTACGTGTGTAGTACTAGAGTTAAGTATATGTGTGTAGTACTAGAGTTAAGTATATGTGTGTAGTACTAAAGTTAAATTCATGTGTGTAGTACTAGAGTTAAGTACATGTGTGTAATATTAGAGTTAAGTACAACTGTGGAGTACTAGAGCTAAGTACAACTGTGCAGTTCTTTAGTTAAGTACATGTGTGTAGTACTAGAGTTAAGTACATGTGTGTAGTACTAGAGTACATGTGTGTAGTACTAGAGTTAAGTATATGTGTGTAGTACTAGAGTTAAGTACATCCATGTAGTACTCGAGTTAAGTACATGTGTGTAGTACTAGAGTTAAGTACATGTGTGTAGTACTACAGTGAAGTACATGTGTGTAGTACTAGAGGTAAGTACATCTGTGTAGTACTAGAGTTAAGTACATATGTGTAGTACTCGAGTTAAGTACATGTGTTTAGTACTAGAGTCCGTGTGTAGTACTAGAGTACATGTGCGTAGTACTAGAGTTACGTACATGTGTGCAGTACTAGAGTTAAGTACATGTGTGCAGTACTAGAGTACATGTGTGTAGTACTAAAGTTAAGTTGTGTGTAGTACTAGAGTTAAGTACATGTGTGTAGTACTAGAGTTAAGTACATGTGTGTAATACTAGAGTTAAGTACAGCTGTGTAGTACTCGAGTTAAGTATATGTGTGTAGTACTAGAGTTAAGTACATGTGTGTACTAGAGTACATGTGAGTAGTACTATAGTTAAGTACATGTGTGTAGTAGTAGAGTCCATTTGTGTTGCACTACAGTACATGTCCGTAGTACTAGAGTTAAGTATATGTGTGTAGTACTAGAATTAAATACATGTGTGTAGTACTACAGTTAAGTATATGTGTATAGTACTAGAGTTAAGTACATGTGTGTAGTACTAGAGTACATGTGTGTAGTACTAGAGTTAAGTATATGTGTGTAGTACTAGAGTTAAGTACATCCATGTAGTATTTGAGTTAAGTACATGTGTGTAGTACTAGAGTTAAGTACATGTGTGTAGTACTAGAGGTAAGTACATCTGTGTAGTACTAGAGTTAAGTACATCTGTGTAGTACTCGAGTTAAGTATATGTGTGTAGTACTAGAGTTAAGTACGTGTGTAGTACTAGAGTTAAGTATATGTGTGTAGTACTAGAGTTAAGTATATGTGTGTAGTACTAAAGTTAAATTCATGTGTGTAGTACTAGAGTTAAGTATATGTGTGTAGTACTAGAGTTAAGTACATGTGTGTAGTACTAGAGTTAAGTACATGTGTGTAGTACTAGAGTACATGTGTGTAGTACTAGAGTTAAGTACATGTGTGTAGTACTAGAGGTAAGTACATCTGTGTAGTACTAGAGTTAAGTACATCTGTGTAGTACTCGAGTTAAGTATATGTGTGTAGTACTAGAGTTAAGTACGTGTGTAGTACTAGAGTTAAGTATATGTGTGTAGTACTAGAGTTAAGTATATGTGTGTAGTACTAAAGTTAAATTCATGTGTGTAGTACTAGAGTTAAGTATATGTGTGTAGTACTAGAGTTAAGTACATGTGTGTAGTACTAGAGTTAAGTACATGTGTGTAGTACTAGAGTACATGTGTGTAGTACTAGAGTTAAGTACAATGTGCGTAGTACTAGAAATAAGTACATCTGTGTAATACTAGAGGTATGTACAACTGTGCAGTACTAGAGTTAAGTATATGTGTGTAGTACTAGAGTTAAGTACATGTGTGTAGTACTCGAGTTAAGTACATGTGTGTAATATTACAGTTAAGTACAACTGTGGAGTACTAGAGCTAAGTACAACTGTGCAGTTCTTTAGTTAAGTACATGTGTGTAGTACTAGAGTTAAGGACATGTGTGTAGTACTAGAGTACATGTGTGTAGTACTAGAGTTAAGTATATGTGTGTAGTACTAGAGTTAAGTACATCCATGTAGTACTCGAGTTAAGTACATGTGTGTAGTACTAGAGTTAAGTACATGTGTTTAGTACTAGAGTCCGTGTGTAGTACTAGAGTACATGTGCGTAGTACTAGAGTTACGTACATGTGTGCAGTACTAGAGTTAAATACATGTGTGCAGTACTAGAGTACATGTGTGTAGTACTAAAGTTAAGTATATGTGTGTAGTACTAGAGTTAAGTACATGTGTGTAGTACTAGAGTTAAGTACATGTGTGTAGTACTACAGTGAAGTACATGTGTGTAGTACTAGAGGTAAGTACATCTGTGTAGTACTAGAGTTAAGTACATATGTGTAGTACTCGAGTTAAGTACATGTGTTTAGTACTAGAGTCCGTGTGTAGTACTAGAGTACATGTGCGTAGTACTAGAGTTACGTACATGTGTGCAGTACTAGAGTTAAGTACATGTGTGCAGTACTAGAGTACATGTGTGTAGTACTAAAGTTAAGTATATGTGTGTAGTACTAGAGTTAAGTACATGTGTGTAGTACTAGAGTTAAGTACATGTGTGTAATACTAGAGTTAAGTACAGCTGTGTAGTACTCGAGTTAAGTATATGTGTGTAGTACTAGAGTTAAGTACATGTGTGTACTAGAGTACATGTGAGTAGTACTATAGTTAAGTACATGTGTGTAGTAGTAGAGTCCATTTGTGTTGTACTACAGTACATGTCCGTAGTACTAGAGTTAAGTACATGTGTATAGTACTAGTGTGTAGGACTAGAGTTAAATACATGTGTGTAATACTAGAGTTAAGTACATCTGTGCAGTACTCGAGTTAAGTATATGTGTGTAGTACTAGAGTTAAGTACATTAGATATGTACTACACAAAACTAAAATACAGTAGAACTAGAGGTAAGTACATCTGTGTAGTACTAGAGTTAAGTACATCTGTGTAGTACTCGAGTTAAGTATATGTGTGTAGTACTAGAGTACATGTGTGTAGTACTAAAGTTAAGTATATGTGTGTAGTACTAGAGTTAAGTACATGTGTGTAGTACTAGAGTTAAGTACATGTGTGTAGTACTACAGTGAAGTACATGTGTGTAGTACTAGAGGTAAGTACATCTGTGTAGTACTAGAGTTAAGTACATATGTGTAGTACTAGAGTTAAGTTCATGTGTTTATTACTAGAGTCCGTGTGTAGTACTAGAGTACATGTGTGTAGTACTAGAGTTAAGTACATGTGTGCAGTACTAGAGTTAAGTACATGTGTGCAGTACTCAAGTAAAGTACATGTGTGTAGTACTAAAGTTAAGTATATGTGTGTAGTACTAGAGTTAAGTACATGTGTGTAGTACTAGAGTTAAGTACATGTGTGTAATACTAGAGTTAAGTACAGCTGTGTAGTACTAGAGTTAAGTATATGTGTGTAGTACTAGAGTTAAGTACATGTGTGTACTAGAGTACATGTGAGTAGTACTATAGTTAAGTACATGTGTGTAGTAGTAGAGTCCATTTGTGTTGTACTACAGTACATGTCCGTAGTACTAGAGTTAAGTATATGTGTGTAGTACTAGAATTAAATACATGTGTTTAGTACTACAGTTAAGTATATGTGTATAGTACTAGAGTTAAGTACATGTGTGTAGTACTAGAGTACATGTGTGTAGTACTAGAGTTAAGTATATGTGTGTAGTACTAGAGTTAAGTACATCCATGTAGTATTTGAGTTAAGTACATGTGTGTAGTACTAGAGTTAAGTACATGTGCGTAGTACTACAGTTAAGTACATGTGTGTAGTACTAGAGGTAAGTACATCCGTGTAGTACTAGAGTTAAGTACATCTCTGTAGTACTCGAGTTAAGTATATGTGTGTAGTACTAGAGTTAAGTACGTGTGTAGTACTAGAGTTAAGTATATGTGTGTAGTACTAGAGTTAAGTATATGTGTGTAGTACTAAAGTTAAATTCATGTGTGTAGTACTAGAGTTAAGTATATGTGTGTAGTACTAGAGTTAAGTACATGTGTGTAGTACTAGAGTTAAGTACATGTGTGTAGTACTAGAGTACATGTGTGTAGTACTAGAGTTAAGTACAATGTGCGTAGTACTAGAAATAAGTACATCTGTGTAATACTAGAGGTATGTACAACTGTGCAGTACTAGAGTTAAGTATATGTGTGTAGTACTAGAATTAAATACATGTGTTTAGTACTACAGTTAAGTATATGTGTATAGTACTAGAGTTAAGTACATGTGTGTAGTACTAGAGTACATGTGTGTAGTACTAGAGTTAAGTATATGTGTGTAGTACTAGAGTTAAGTACATCCATGTAGTATTTGAGTTAAGTACATGTGTGTAGTACTAGAGTTAAGTACATGTGCGTAGTACTACAGTTAAGTACATGTGTGTAGTACTAGAGGTAAGTACATCTGTGTAGTACTAGAGTTAAGTACATCTGTGTAGTACTCGAGTTAAGTATATGTGTGTAGTACTAGAGTTAAGTACGTGTGTAGTACTAGAGTTAAGTATATGTGTGTAGTACTAGAGTTAAGTATATGTGTGTAGTACTAAAGTTAAATTCATGTGTGTAGTACTAGAGTTAAGTATATGTGTGTAGTACTAGAGTTAAGTACATGTGTGTAGTACTAGAGTTAAGTACATGTGTGTAGTACTAGAGTACATGTGTGTAGTACTAGAGTTAAGTACAATGTGCGTAGTACTAGAAATAAGTACATCTGTGTAATACTAGAGGTATGTACAACTGTGCAGTACTAGAGTTAAGTATATGTGTGTAGTACTAGAGTTAAGTACATGTGTGTAGTACTAGAGTTAAGTACATGTGTGTAGTACTAGACTCCATGTGTGTAGTACTAGAGTTAAGTATATGTGTGTAGTACTAGCGTTCAGTACATCCATGTAGTACTCGAGTTAAGTACATGTGTGTAGTACTAGAGTTAAGTACATGTGTTTAGTACTAGAGTCCGTGTGTAGTACTAGAGTACATGTGCGTAGTACTAGAGTTACGTACATGTGTGCAGTACTAGAGTTAAATACATGTGTGCAGTACTAGAGTACATGTGTGTAGTACTAAAGTTAAGTATATGTGTGTAGTACTAGAGTTAAGTACATGTGTGTAGTACTAGAGTTAAGTACATGTGTGTAATACTAGAGTTAAGTACAGCTGTGTAGTACTCGAGTTAAGTATATGTGTGTAGTACTAGAGTTAAGTACATGTGTGTACTAGAGTACATGTGAGTAGTACTATAGTTAAGTACATGTGTGTAGTAGTAGAGTCCATTTGTGTTGTACTACAGTACATGTCCGTAGTACTAGAGTTAAGTACATGTGTATAGTACTAGTGTGTAGGACTAGAGTTAAATACATGTGTGTAATACTAGAGTTAAGTACATCTGTGCAGTACTCGAGTTAAGTATATGTGTGTAGTACTAGAGTTAAGTACATGTGCGTTGTACTACAGTTAAGTACATGTGTGTAGTACTAGAGGTAAGTACATCTGTGTAGTACTAGAGTTAAGTACATCTGTGTAGTACTCGAGTTAAGTATATGTGTGTAGTACTAGAGTACATGTGTGTAGTACTAAAGTTAAGTATATGTGTGTAGTACTAGAGTTAAGTACATGTGTGTAGTACTAGAGTTAAGTACATGTGTGTAGTACTACAGTGAAGTACATGTGTGTAGTACTAGAGGTAAGTACATCTGTGTAGTACTAGAGTTAAGTACATATGTGTAGTACTCGAGTTAAGTACATGTGTTTAGTACTAGAGTCCGTGTGTAGTACTAGAGTACATGTGCGTAGTACTAGAGTTACGTACATGTGTGCAGTACTAGAGTTAAGTACATGTGTGCAGTACTAGAGTACATGTGTGTAGTACTAAAGTTAAGTATATGTGTGTAGTACTAGAGTTAAGTACATGTGTGTAGTACTAGAGTTAAGTACATGTGTGTAATACTAGAGTTAAGTACAGCTGTGTAGTACTCGAGTTAAGTATATGTGTGTAGTACTAGAGTTAAGTACATGTGTGTACTAGAGTACATGTGAGTAGTACTATAGTTAAGTACATGTGTGTAGTAGTAGAGTCCATTTGTGTTGTACTACAGTACATGTCCGTAGTACTAGAGTTAAGTATATGTGTGTAGTACTAGAATTAAATACATGTGTTTAGTACTACAGTTAAGTATATGTGTATAGTACTAGAGTTAAGTACATGTGTGTAGTACTAGAGTACATGTGTGTAGTACTAGAGTTAAGTATATGTGTGTAGTACTAGAGTTAAGTACATCCATGTAGTATTTGAGTTAAATACATGTGTGTAGTACTAGAGTTAAGTACATGTGCGTAGTACTACAGTTAAGTACATGTGTGTAGTACTAGAGGTAAGTACATCTGTGTAGTACTAGAGTTAAGTACATCTGTGTAGTACTCGAGTTAAGTATATGTGTGTAGTACTAGAGTTAAGTACGTGTGTAGTACTAGAGTTAAGTATATGTGTGTAGTACTAGAGTTAAGTATATGTGTGTAGTACTAAAGTTAAATTCATGTGTGTAGTACTAGAGTTAAGTATATGTGTGTAGTACTAGAGTTAAGTACATGTGTGTAGTACTAGAGTTAAGTACATGTGTGTAGTACTAGAGTACATGTGTGTAGTACTAGAGTTAAGTACAATGTGCGTAGTACTAGAAATAAGTACATCTGTGTAATACTAGAGGTATGTACAACTGTGCAGTACTAGAGTTAAGTATATGTGTGTAGTACTAGAGTTAAGTACATGTGTGTAGTACTAGAGTTAAGTACATGTGTGTAGTACTAGACTCCATGTGTGTAGTACTAGAGTTAAGTATATGTGTGTAGTACTAGCGTTCAGTACATGTCTGTAGTACTAGAGTTAAGTACATGTGTGTAGTAGTGTAGTGTGTAATCCTGACTTTAGAAGTAAAAACTTGTTATGTTGTTATGCTACGGCATTACAATGCATTCTGGCTGAACATAAGTGATGTTGTGGAAAAACTACAAAAGATGTAAATGCCATTTTTGCTGTGCATGTAGGGCTTTGGGAACTGTCCAGAACACATTTGGAGTCTTGGTTCTATCTCGTTCTGAGCTGAAGTTATAACCGTTATCATCTTTTTATGCCGGCAAATTGCTTTTGAGCGCAGACAAAGCATTGTGAGACAATGTATGCAATCCTGACTTTAGAAGTAAAAACTTGTTAAAACTACACTGTGTGGAGGCTACTCATGCTAAAACTACATGAGTTTAGGCTTAAACATGCTGATAAATAGAATTTTGTGGCCAGGATAGCCCTATGGCTTCTATGCGTTACAATGCATTCTGGCTGAACATAACAAGTGAAGTTGTGGAAAAACTACAAAAGTTATCAATGCCATTTTTGCTGTGTAAGTAGGGCTTTGGGACCTGTACAAAATACATTTGGAATCTTGGTTCTATCTCATTCTATGCTGAAGTTATAACCGTTGTCATCTTTTTATGACCGCAAATTGCTTTTCAGCGCATAATAAGCATTCTGAGACCATGTATGCAATCCTGACTTTAGAAGTAAAAACTTGTTAAAACTACACTGTGTGGAGGCTTCTCATGCTAAAATTACCTGATTTTAGGCTTAAACATGCTGATAAATAGAATTTTGTGGCCAGGATAGCCCTATGGCTTCTATGCGTTACAATGCATTCTGGCTGAACATAACAAGTGAAGTTGTGGAAAAACTACAAAAGTTATCAATGCCATTTTTGCTGTGTAAGTAGGGCTTTGGGACCTGTACAAAATACATTTAGAATCTTGGTTCTATCTCATTCTATGCTGAAGTTATAACCGTTGTCATCTTTTTATGACCGCAAATTGCTTTTCAGCGCATAATAAGCATTCTGAGACAATGTATGCAATCCTGACTTTAGAAGTAAAAACTTGTTAAAACTACACTGTGTGGAGGCTTCTCATGCTAAAATTACCTGATTTTAGGCTTAAACATGCTGATAAATAGAATTTTGTGGCCAGGATAACCCTATGGCTTCTATGCTTTACAATGCATTCTGGCTGAACATATCAAGTGAAGTTGTGGAAAAACTACAAAAGATGTCAATGCCATTTTTGCTGTGTAAGTAGGGCTTTGGGACCTGTACAAAATACATTTGGAATCTTGGTTCTATCTCATTCTATGCTGAAGTTATAACCGTTGTCATCTTTTTATGACCGCAAATTGCTTTTCAGCGCATAATAAGCATTCTGAGACCATGTATGCAATCCTGACTTTAGAAGTAAAAACTTGTTAAAACTACACTGTGTGGAGGCTTCTCATGCTAAAATTACCTGATTTTAGGCTTAAACATGCTGATAAATAGAATTTTGTGGCCAGGATAGCCCTATGGCTTCTATGCGTTACAATGCATTCTGGCTGAACATAACAAGTGAAGTTGTGGAAAAACTACAAAAGTTATCAATGCC